>CATIWR010471275.1:0-13209 GCA_949677035.1 Omphalea diandra | reverse complement strand
TATATATATATATATATATATATATATATATATATATATATTATTGGCTAAGTGCTTAAGTGAATTACCTTTTGAATATGCAAAAAGTGAATTGACTTAGTCTATTAATGATCACCCATATAGCATCATTTTTCTTTAAAGTTCTGGGTAGCCCATATATAAAGTCCATGGTTATTCTTTCCCATTTCCATATTGGAATCATCAATGGTTTCAATTTTCTAGCTGGTGCTTAATGTTTTGTTTTGATCTACTGACAAGTCAAACATGTTGAAACATAGGCTGCTACATTCTTCTTCATTTTAGGCCACCAAAAATGAGATCATAGGTTATTATAAATTTTCATCATTCCTGGATACATGGCATATAGAGCATTATATGCTTCTTCTAGGATTTCTCTTTTCAAGTTATCAACATTAGGCACACAAATACGAGAACCTAACATCAAGGCATTATTTCGAATATCAAAATCACCATGTTTTCCCTGTTTTACCATTTCAATCATTCTATGTAACTTTGGATACTTGCCCTATTTCTTTTTAATTCGATCATGTAACATTGATCTTACTTGAAAAGTAGCAATCAATACCCATTATTTTATATGTTTAGTTCCATAGTCATAGCTTGTAATTAAACTAAATAAGACAATGGAAATACCTGTAAATGAGCTACACTGCTTCTTGATTTCCTGTTAAAAGCATCAATAACCATATTTGCCTTCTATAGGTGATACTCAATGGTGTCATAATCTTTTTGCAGTTCTAACCATTGTCTCTGTTTCTTGTTTGATTCTTTTTGGCACATTAAATACTTCAAGCTCTTGTGATATGTAAATATTTGAAAAGTTTTTTTTTATATAAGTAATGTCTCCATATTTTCAAAGCAAACACAATGACAACAAGTAGTGTCTCCATATTTTCAAAGCAAACATAATGACAACAAGTTCTAGGTTATGTACTGGGTAAGATAATATATAAGGCTTTAGTTGTCTAGATGCATATGCAATTACCTTGCCATGCTGTATTAAAAAACATCCTAAACCATGTTGAGAGGCATCACTATATACTATAAATCCTTCATTACTGGTAGGAATGGCTAACCCTAGAGCAGATGTCAATATATCTTTTAATTCATCAAAACTCTCCTGACACGTTTAGACAACTAAAATGCTACATTTTTTTGAAGTAACTTAGTCAAAGGAGCAGCTATAAGTGAAGACCCCTCAATAAATCGATGATAATATCCAGTTAGTCCTAAGAAACTTTGGACTTCTACAACATGCTTTAGGGTTTCCCATTTTAGTATTGCTTCAATTTTGTTTGGATCCACCTCCATTCCCATTTCAAAAACTATATGTCCTAAAAATACTGCATGGTCAATCCAGAACTCACATTTGCTTAATTTAGCAAATATCTATTTTTGTTTCAAAATTTGCAAAGTAATCCTTAAATGTTGTTCATGCTTCTTGAATACACTAGTATGTCATCAATAAACATAATTACAAATTTGTCTAAGTAATACTGGAACACTAACTTCATAAAAGCCATAAACGCAACCAGTGCATTAGTCAAGCCAAATGGCATTACCAAAAATTCGTAATGCCATACCTGGTTCAAAAAGTTGTCTTCGGTACATTGGGGTTTGAAATTTTGAGCTGATAATATCCTGATTTTAGGCCAATTTTAGAAAACACCCATTCTCCTTATAACTGGTCAAATATATCATCTATCCTAGGTAAATGATATTTGTTCTTCACAGCAACCTGATTCAATTACCTATAATTAATACACAACCTCATTCTCCCATTTTTCTTTGCAACAAATAATACTGGAGCACTCCAAGGTTACACACTAGGCCTGATGAATCCCTTTTCAAGTAGTTGTTGTAATTGGGTCTTTAATTCTCTCAACTCCTTTGAAGCCATCCTATAAAGTGGAATGGATATCGATGTTGTTCCTAGGACTAACACAATTGTGAATTTTATCTCCCTGTCAGGTGGCAAGCTAGTTAAGTTAGTTGGAAACTCATTTACCATTGGAATATTCTCAAGTAATTCATTTGTGAACCTTATGTCTACCATATGTGCCAAATAAGCCTCACAATCACTTTTAATCATTTGAAAAGGCCTGGTAGCGTAAATAGACATGTAGGTACAATTTGTCTTTCCCCTTGAAACATAACCCTTGTATGATTTGGAGATTCTAGAATAACTTCCTTAGTAAAATAATTCACTGTTGCATGATATTTGGACAACCAGTCTATACCTAGCATCACATCAAATTCATGGAGTGACAAAAGTACTAGATCATCATTCAACTCAATGTCATCAATGTGAGTCACAAAATCATGCCATACCTTATCCACAATCATTCCATCTCTCAAAGGAGTACTAACACACAGATTAAAACCTAAAGGTTGGTGTTTACTACACAATTGTGATGCCATGTTCAATGAAATGAATGAATGTGTGGAGCCAGGATCAATTAATACATCAACTTCTAAATCATGGAGAAAAAGATTACTAGGGATTACTTCTAGAGCAGTAACAACTTCTTCTTAGTCATGGCAAATACTTTGGCCTGTGTTGGGGGTCTAGAACGCTAACCTTTTGATATGCTCATACCTTGGCCAACTGTGGTTGTGTTACCTCTACCTCTACTCCTGTCAAATGATACTCCAACTCCACCTAATTTTGAAACTTAAACTGTGGACTTTGATGTAGGTCTACCTCTGCCTCTGCCTCTTTCTGACATTCTAGATCTTTTAGGACAATCCCTAAGCATATGATTAAAAGGCCCACAAAAATAACACCTACCAGTCAATTTTCTACATTTACCCATATGTTGTCTGCCACAATGTACACATGAGGGTCGTTGTTGCATAACTTGGCCTTAACCTCTACCTGCATATGATGAAACTCCTAATCCTCTGCCTTTAAAGCTAGAGTAACTAGTTCTATGGACGATGAGGGCACATAATCCCCATGTTTACCTTTCTTTATGTTAAAATCTCCTATAAACTCAATAGGCCCTCTTTTCACTCATTGCTTTATCCTTTCATTTTCTAATATTTTCACCCTGATTGCAACAGCTTTTAGCTTGGTATAACTTTAAAGATCTACAGCTGTGATCTTAGTTTATGGTGACCATTGATAAAGACAAAATTTGAAAGTTTGAAGAGGACTGAGATATGAGATCAAAAGTACAATGGTGTAATAAAACTGGTGACCAATGAAAGGTTTACTCCTCAAGATGAAAAAGACATAGAAAACCTTAAGGAAGTTGGTAGGGCAAGAGTTAAAATTGTAAGTGGAATTAGAACTAGCGAGCCTGCTCTATTTTTATCCATCTTTGAGAACAAAGTCGTTGAAAAATTCAAACAACTCACAACTGCTGGTAGAAGAGTTGAAGCATCCTCCACTACAGTCCATCAAAATGTGAACAAGATTAAATATTAGTTAAAGGGTGTAACTCAAACTCTTGATGGGATTATTGAAGGGTTACATCTGCAACCAAAAAGTCCACTTGATTAAGATCAACCTATTGTGCAACTTGAAAAACACCAAGAGGAAACCCTCCTTAAGGAATCAACACCTTCAGTAGACCCCAAGGTGCCAGCAACACTAGTAGAACCCAAAGAACCGACCTCCTTCCCCCCTCTTATGATCCATCTGCATGTTTTTAAAGGTTTTTTTTTTCCTTTGTTAACCATAGTTGGTAATGAATAATTTTATTTTAAAATGAACAGTCATGTGTTTCTTCTTCTTCTTTTTGCAAACTCATATGTATGTTTCTTTTTATTATTTTTCCTTTTTAATAATGACAAAGGGGGAGACGATATACACTCCTAAAAAGAGAAAAAGAAGGGATAACTATATTCAGGGGGAGAGTTAAATATAAAAGGAATACTTATTGATATAATGAGAAATCTATATAGATTAAGGAGGACTTAATGGTATCAAAACTATCTTTTCAAAGTTCAAAGACTTGACCTATACTTGTACTATTTTTCTTATTGCCTTTGACAAATTATTTGCCATCATAAAAAACGGGGAAGAATGTTGCACCTTTTAGGTTCGAAGTCCTTGTTTTGATGATCATAAACAAGTCTTATGACTAACCTTTTCCCATGTTATTTGTATTAAATCTTACAAGAACATTAATTCATTAAACTATGATGATTAAAGAAGAGTTTATTACTAGTGCACTTGAGTTGAAGGATTTAAGATTGCAAACCCTAAGTGTTAAAGAGTGAAAGTCATAGGAAACTTAGCTAAACCTCATAATGCACATTACTTTCTTACAATAGGCATTAGAAAAGTGCTTTAGTTTGAGCCACATTCTTTGAACCTCGTAATGGGCATTGGAAAAATGCCTTAGCTTATATTACACCATTTGGACCTTCCAAATAGGGTACACTGAATAAAATAACAAGCGTTGACATGTGTCCAATAGGCATGTCAAGATTTCTAATAGGTATTGAATCACTTTTGGAAATTCTGAGAAACAAAGCTTAAAACTCACACTTTTTGGAAATCAACAATAGACATTAATCATACTCCAATGGGCATCGAGTTTAAAATCAATGATCATAACATATGTTCAGCAACCATTGAAGAAAAAGTGGAATGAAAAAATAAGAAAAGGGGGAAAAGAGTGTGTCGAATAGGACCTTTGAAGTTAAAAATTAATTGTCACCACCTATTTGCGTGAAATCAATAGGGGTAATTTCTCCAGCAACAAGTGTGGAATTTTCTCAACGGGTGTTGATTACATACAACTATAATGTTAAGTGACAACTCATCTTTCTAATGGCTAGTTTCTTATTTTAGAATATAAAAGGAACCGTTCTTAATAAAAAAAATTGGTGAACTATGCTATTAAGTGAGGAACCTATTGTAAAAGCAATTATAAATAAAAAAGGCCTTTAGATTGTGATCAAGAAGTGATCTAACATTCAAGAGAGACTCACTAATTAAGATTAAGAAAGAACTATAAATAGTTATCTTCAAAATAGAATTTGAAGTTTATCAAGAATCCATTCTGCATTCTCACTCACATCATGCATATATTAAGAACGCATTCTGCATTCTCACTCACATCATGCATACCTTATAAATATACTTTGATTACCCTTTCTTGCTTAAGTGAGAGAGTTTTTTTTCTTCTTCTAAAAGTGTTATAATATTGTGTTGGAGAACTTAGTGTTGAGAAACCCTTTGAAAGCATCTCTTGGGAAAGGCTTAAGGTAGTACCTGTAAACTACTTTGGGATAAGGTTTAAGTAGTACTTATAAGATACTTGTAAGGGGTTAATAGTGCTTGAAAATCTATCATCAGTAATGGCTTGGTAGTGCTTGAAAACTTACCTTTGCAAAGGTTAAAAGCGGCTTAAGTTATCTAGAGAGTGAAGTCTCTAGTAGGAATACTGTAAGAGAGGATGTAAGCAAGTTGTGGCAAACTGCTATAAATCTTGTGTGTTGATTCTTCATTCATTTCTGCATTTAGTTTCAATTTCTAAATTTGCCTTTGCCCTATTCATCCCCCCTCCCTCTGGGGCACCAAGGGACAATAACATCTTCCTATTATTTCACATATACATTGGACTAAGGTTCTTTTCCTTAAAATTGCTTTAGCTTTCTTGGATAAGGGAACTTAATTTCTTAATTACCGGTGCTAGGTCTTTTAACTTGTTTGGGAGATTCACATTAGTTTGGGTATTAGAGCCAAACGCTAACATGGGTTTGCTACCTTTAATTTATTTTGTTTAGCTTGTCTATTATTAAATTTGCATCTTACCCTCTAAGAGCACCAATTTGCATACCTTAGTTCTATTGCATACAATTTTATGTTTCTTATGTATTTTATCTTTTTTTTGCAATCAATTTCAGCCTAGTATTAAAAAAAAAAGTAAGAAAAAAATTTAAAAAAATATATTGAGCATTGCATAAAGTGATATGTAAATTGGATAAAAGTTTTTAAAGCTTTCTATATTGTTGTCACTTTATTAAATCTTTTTTTAGCATCATAAAACTACTGTTATGTGCTTATATTTTTTTGTCTATTGAAAATCAAAGGTGCCTTTCTTTTTATGTAATGACAATTATGATTGGCATATCTAAAGCTTTTTATTTTCTATTTCCTTTTAGTATATTATTCTGTGAACCCTAAATTGCTAATATGTGTTTTCTGTTTGTTTATGTTCCTTTTCTATTATGATTTGCGAATTGCCTTGATGAAATTCAAAGACTTTTTATTTCTTGTTTCCTTTTAGTATTGCATTTTAGAAACCTTAAATATCTTATTTATGTTTTTATTTGTTTTGTTCTTTGGTTTTAGCCTAATTAACCCTCAACCATACCTTTTGTTCAAATTGATTAGTTATTTTATATTATTACAAGCTAACCTTATTGGTTTTATTCTATTAGTTTTATAAAAAACTTAAGATAAGAATAATAGAGGTAAAAGGTAAGAGGTGTGATCAATATGTAATGAAAAGCCATAGCTTTTGTGTACAAACATGAGTGTGAGTGCCATTATTTAGAGTGAAACATGTAAGGGAGTGTTATGAGGTTATTTTTCTTTAATGTTCTCTATAGGTTACAATCATGTGTACTAATAAAGTTAAAGAGGAGGATCCATATTTCATATTCAAAGTCATACAATCAAATGTATGAAATTGATGCTTAGGGAGATTATATATAAGATAAATAAGAAAGATGCCACCATTGACCAATTATAAAGGGATCAATAACAAATAACTTATAGTGCAAGAAGGCAACAAAGGCAAGCTATTATAAAGGATGAAGATGGTGACTATGGAGGGAGTAACTAAACCATTCTTTCTAATCCTAGGAAATTTGCACAAGCCATAGAGAAATAGTACGAGAAAGAATAAAATGGCAAGAAGTTAGAGTAGATCATAATTTGAGAAGCATAAAGATGAAGTTTCCTTTTTATTATGGCAACATTGATCTTGATGTTTACCTATAATTGAAAAGAAAAGTGGATTTAACCTTTGATTGTCATAATTAATATGAAGAGAAAAAGGTAAAACTCACTACTATTGAATTTACTGATTATGCATTTATTTGGTGGGATCAGTATGTTCTAAGTAGAAGGATAAATAGAAAAAGTCCTATTGCTTCATAGGAGGAGACAAAGGACATCTTGTGAAGAAGGTTTCTACCTAACCTTTACTATGGAGAGCTATATCAAAGGTTGCAAGGACTTACAAGGCTCTAAGAGCATGGAAAACTATCATAAGAAGAAGAAGATTGCCATTATTTGAGCTAATATGGTTGAGGATCAAGAAACAACCCTGGCTATATTCCTGTGAGGCTCTAATATAGGCATTACAAATGTGGTAAAGTTGAAATACTATGTAAAGCTTGACGATATGGGGCATATGGCCATGAAAGTTGAAAGAAAACTTAAAAAAGGGTTCTACATGGTTTAGGCAAATTTTTAGTTCCTTATCATGGAAGTTGAACTAGGGAAATAAGAAAGAGAAGCTAATTTTCAAGCCTAAGATTAAAGCACTAAAAGACCAAAATATGAGAGGCAACTAAAGCTAAGGAAAAACATAATTTCCAAATTATAACTCATGAGTTAGGTGTTTGGGAATGAGCTATATAGCTTTACAATGTCCAAACAAGCATGCAATGATTTTAAAAGATAATGGATACATAGAGACTAAAAGTGAAGCAAGTGATAATGTTGTCATGCCATTATTAAAAGATGAAAGTGATGTAGAATATCCTATTGATGGAGAACTTATGGTTACAAGGAGAGCATTAAGTGTCCTAGTGAAGAAGGATGACAAAGCTTAAAGGGATAATATGTTTCATATCATATGCCACATCAAAGATAAGGAATATAGTATAATTATTGAAGGTAGTTACACTAATGTTGCTAATACTTATTTAGTTGAAAGGTTGAGTTTACTTATAATGAAACATCTTAGACTTTATAACCTACAATAACTGAATGATTATAAAGTAGTAAAGGTAAACGAATTTCTTGTTTCTTTTTCAACTAGTAGATATAAGTGTAAGCATTAAATTTCACATCCTTAAGATGCAAGCTTGATAAAGAGAAGCATCTTGAATTTCCCTAAACGATAGAGGATGCAATGCGTAAGAAAGGAATAAAAGCTTGGGAAAAACCTTGAATCAAACCTACTTCTCATTTAACCAAAACCTTGAAAGCTAATTAGGGGAAGAAACTATTAGTTGTATAACCAATATAAATGGTTGTACATCTAACTCTAGAGGTATGTACAACCCTCTACATGGTTATATAGGCATCCTATTAAACTGCAATAGTATGAAAGTTTTAGAACAGTTAATCACTAAGCCTTAAAGGGTTGTACAACCATCTCCAAGTCTATACAACCAACCCTAGGGCTGTATAAACAACTTTCAAACCTTAATCTTTAGAAATTTCCTTATTCTTATCAATAACATATCTAAGATAAGGTGGAACCTAAGCCATTGAACTCAGTTACACCCATCCTACCTTTATAAATACCCTTCTCATTAAAGGAGAGAAAGAGGCTTGAAAACTATAATAAAACTCTGCTAAAATCACTCCATAAATCCTATATACCTTACCTTTACACAAAAAACATAAACCATAACTCACAAAGGATTGAAGGTACAAACTAATCATTACACCATACTTTTATATTACATTCTTTAGCATTTGAAGGATTCTTCTCATATCAAAATGCCTCTAAGGCAAGAAATAATATATAGGATATCTAAGGACTGTATTTCCTTCCCCTCATTATGTTCTTCCTTTTTCATTTCTTTTTCAAATTCTTACAATTTCAGAGGACTGTTTAGATAAGCATTTTATCTTCACAAACCTTTTTACACTAATATAAAATAATTTTTGTTAACTTAGTTTTGTGTTGACCTCCTATTTTTTAATGATTCTTTTAAGGGTTTGTGAATTTCCTATAGTAAGAATAGGGTAAGTTGCAATGCCTATGACCCTCTCTTCATCTTGAGGGGTAGTTATCAATCTAAATATATGTTTTGATATGCTTAATCTCTCTATCTTATGTTTTGTTCACTTCTTTTCTTATGTCTTTAAGAGTACTTTCATAAAAGAATATGAGAAGGAAAAGGCCTTCCATCCCTCTGACCTTTTGATTCTCTTTTTTTAATTAGCCATTTGTGTTAAGAATTCAAGTTTCATACTTCTTTAGTTTTCATCACCATAGGAGAAGGTGGGCTAGCCTTCTTCATAACTAGCTTGTCTCTCCTTTTCTTTTTTTAATTTTAGGTGATAATAAACATGAATTAAGAAGGGGGTTGCTACCTGTTGGCCCTAGGCACCAAGAATAGGAGGTTGAATTGGTGTATAAAAAATTAAAATTAGAAAGAGAGAGAAGAAATGAGATGAGAGGAAACACAAGATTTATAGTGGTTCAGGTATAATCAACCCTACATCTACTCTCAAATTCTTAGAAATTGGGTATTCCACTATCTTTTAAAGGTGTTTTCGAGCTTACACCAAACTTTTACACTTATGTTTTGAAGGCTCACACAACAATCTATAAATTTGTGTTTTGAGGCTTACACAACAACCTTTACAACTTGTGTTTTAACAGGCTCACACAACAACCTATCTTAGTGTTTTGATAGGCTCACACAACAACCTATCTTAGTGTTTTGACAGGCTCACACTATAACCTATTAACTTGGTGTTTATGCTCACACCCAACAATGACTCAAAGAATAGAAAAGAGTGAGTAGCAAAATTGTAAGAGTTTAGGTACAAAGTTATTAATTCTCTTGCATTTACATCTGTTTGGTGAGGAATTTATAGGCCCTACCCACCAAAGAGACTTTGCAATAAAACTAGTACAAAATCATCAAAGTGTGGTAGATAGATTTTCACATTAAATACTTGACAGTCATTAATTGTGGTCGCTACTGCTCATTCGCGGTTGCAAATTCCAAATTCCATGAGGGAAACTCCGTTTGTGTCTAACGGCTAGTCCACGTGGTAACTTCTGATTAGTTCACCAGAAAAATATAGCTGTTACCTTTCACTTACTCTCAAAAGTAGCGATCGTGATCTTTCTTATACAGGACGCAACTGAGGACGCGAATACATCTGCCAAAAGTGTTAATCTTCTTCTTTTGGGTTCGCGGTCGCTACCAACAAGTTCCCATCGCGATTTTTGACTTTCAACGGTTACTTGAGACACTTGTCAAGCTGAGATTATAGACTTCATTGCATCTTGAGTTACTTTGAAATTCATGGTCACAACTGAGGCAAGCTTTACACCTCGAATTCACTTATCACTTTTAGAGTTCTTCTTTTAGATGAGTCGAGACCGAGAATGACTCAACGATTTCGTCTATCTGAGTTTCTAGCAAGTCTTCTTATGAATTGCGATCGTGAATCTTAGATTGCGGTCGCGATTTAGAAGTTACTTTACATTTTTTGAAGACTTAGATCTCTATATAACTTCTAACTTAAAGACTAATACAAAAACTCAAAACAACACTAAATAAAAACATTAGAAATGATCAGTCTCCTTTGTCAAGATCAAAAAAGGTCCAAGACTTAGGGTTAACTACCTTAGTCCAACAATCTTCCCTTTTTGATTTTGACAACTTAGATTGATCCTTAAGTGAAAATGATGCAGGAAAGTGAAGTTGGATTATAATATGATTCAATGACAAAATTTGCTAAATATATCATTCATTCAATCAAAGGTGAATTTGATAAAAATAGTATGTATGTTACTCCCACTCAACTTATGCTATAGTTTTTCTCAAGTTATTATTTTCATTATTTTCTCCCTTTCACAATAATTATCTCTCCCTTTTTGGTAAGATAAAAAAGATAGTTCATAAGGGAAAAAAGAGATTCATACATAAGTATTTATAAGGAGCAAAAATAATGCAATGGATAAGAGAATAACATTAATCACATAAAATAGCAATGTTTGCAAAGAGAGAAGTTTTATTTATATATACTCATAACTGTGGGATCACAATATTTGTAAAAGAAAATAAACATAAAGAAAGCGAAAAACAAATACAAAAGATCCCTAATCTAGAGTAGTGGAGAATCATATATGGAAGATGGTGTCTCTAGTGCTTGTTGTGCTCCTTCTGCTTCGTCTCCATCCTCAATGTTGTATTCTTCGCCATCCCCATCTTGTCTATCTTCAAATTCTGTGATGTCTGGAAGATGGCAAGGTGGAACTCCCAGTTTCTCTTGGAGATCCACCATATCACTGTGAAGATGTGAAAGGAAGAGGAACCATCTCTTCATCATTCTCATTAGCTTGTCCAATTTGCGATTGATGGTGGTAAGAGATAACTTTGACTTGGGTTTTGGTTGAGAATGAGGGACTTGAATGTTGCCTTCTTCAATTTGAAGCCTCTTTCACTTGGAGGCTTATGAGGTTTCCATCTTCTTCGCACCTATTACATTAAGGGTATAGATGTATGTGTCCATATGGATTGCCTTGTCGTTTATGAGATAGGTTAGGTCTAGAAAGTTTTGAGAGGGAAGGAGCTTCTTGGTGAGGAATTTCTTTTTCTCCTCGTCAAGTGCCCCAACAAAATGATAGATGGCTGTTATATGGGAAGGCAAGAGAAACTGGCTTTTGGGTTTCATACTCATGTGGATTAATTGATCCATAAGGTAACGACCGGTTTGGATAGGTTGGTTCTTGACAAGGAAAAATAAGAATGCCAAGTCTTTTTGCTAGACCTTATCGTTACCATCACCTCTTACATTGATGGAGAAGGTGATGATACGATTAAGGTTCCATAAGGGTAGGATTTTGATGTGTTTGGATAAAGAGGAGCAGAGGTCGTGTTTGGTTTTGATGGAAATCTCTAACCAAAATTTGGAGTAGATAACGTCAAGTGCAGAGATAATGAAGGAGATGTGTTCCCCGACTTACAGGTTAAAAAGGGAGGATAATTGGTCGAAGATGATGTAGAAGGGGTCGCCAAAGGCCCAAAATACCAATCTATATTAGCCGACTCTCGAATAGGATTTTTGGCTTAGTTGCACGGTGCACATGAATTCTCATACAACCTCCTGTATCCGGGTTCATCTCGGAAGATGAACTCCTTCCAGCCCAAATTGGAGAGAAAGGCGTGAATTTCAGCATTGATGCCCAATGTCTCCATCATGAATGTGGATGGGATTTTGTTTGGGAGAATCACTTTGGAAGAGTTCACCTTGAATCTTTCTTTTTCCTCCTTGGTGATTCCCTTCATGAGATGAAGGGCAGGAGATGCAAAGGGCTGAGCCATTACCTTGCCCTTGTCAGCCTTAGAGATTTTCTTGGGAGCCATAGTAAGAGAAAAAGACAGCTTGAGAGATTTTTAGAGAGAGAAGGAGTGTTTGGTAGTGAAGTGATGAAAACACTGTTGAAAGAGGTATTTATAGGCTTGAAGGGGTGTAAAAAAGGTCAAAAAATGGCTAGAAATGAATTAAATGAAGAGAGGAAACGGTTGACAATCAAATCACTTAATTGCCTAGGCAGTTACTCTAATTCACAATAGCAAATTCAGAAGTTGCGATCACGAACTTTGAAAAATATGAGTAACGGACAAATTTTCCTTAGAAAAAGGAGTGTCAATGGTCATATTTTTGAAAAATTGACCAAAATTCGCTGTTGAGCGTAAATTTTGCGACCGCGAATTGATATTTAACAGCTGGGTGAAATTTACTTGTAATTCGTGACCGTGAAGACAAATTAGCGACTGTGAATTATGAGTTAGCAAGGACAAGAGTGAAAAATTTTGAAAGCATGTGATCCACTAGATATAAATCAAAAGCAATTTATTTATACAATCATTACTTATGCATAACACACAAAACAATCAATCATAAGATCAAATATTTCACTTTAGGGAGCTTTCATCAAGCATTCCTAATTCTCTCTTAATGAAGTTCATCCTTTCTTCATTTAGAGGTTTAGTGAAAATATATGCAAGTTGATGATTTGGGTCAATGAATTTTAACACAACATCACTGTTTTGCACATGATCTATAAGAAAATGATGTCTAATGTTTATGTGTTTGCTCCTAGAGTGTTAGATGGGATTCTTAGAGAGATTAATAACACTTGTGTTATCACATTTAATGGGAATGTGATAAACTACTTTGCCAAAATCCTTCAATTGTTATTTCATCCAAAGAACTTGGGTGCAACAACAACC
>CATIWR010471241.1:0-19066 GCA_949677035.1 Omphalea diandra | reverse complement strand
TATTACTTTATCATATTATGTATATCTATAATTTTTACTTTTATATATATATATATATATATATATATATATATATATATATATATATATATATATATATATATATATAATTTTATTAAAAAACTTCTATTGAATGTAATTCGTTGAATTGATATCCAAAAACCCAATCCTCCCCTCCGCTTGTGCTACTGCTACTGCTACCAATCTGCTGCTTCAAGCGTGTAAACGATCGAAAATGGCAAGGTCAAGATTATTCCCTGAAATAATCGTCGACATTCTGCTACGCTTACCGGTAAAATCCCTTCTACGTTTCAGATGCATTTCAAAATCAACAACCTCACTAATCGACAGCCCCAATTTCTCCGAATCTCATCTCAGCAGCTCAAACCGTACCAACCTAATCCTCTTTAAACACCCACTATATGCCAATCATCGAATCACCCATTTTTATGCCCTAGATATTGATTATGGTGGACTTAAAGAAGCAATCCAGCTCGGCATTAACTCGTCAACTCCTATAGCCTGCGTATTGTGTTCTTGCAATGGTTTGCTTCTCCTGCTCGACGACGACAAGAAACCCGTTCTCTGGAATCCGTTCACTAGGCGCTTCAAGAAGTTACCAGATCACCCGATCATAGGCCGGTATACTTCCTTGAGCCGATTGGATGCTTTTGGGTTGTGCTATGACGATGGAAATGATGATTACAAGGTTGTTAGAATTCTTTATGAGGGCCTCGAAGTTTGGATTTATAGTTTGAGGTCTAATTCTTGGAGGAATATTGGGTATTTTCTTGATGGAGTGTTTCTACCCAGCTTTGCGAATTTAGGAGGTAAGGTAATAAATGATGCTTTGTATTGGATGTGTCGTGGAGGTAATGATGATTCGAGAGTTATTGTGGCTTTTAATGTTGCAATTGAGAAGTTTCGTGTTTTGGAAGAAAGATTACCATCATTAGCACTGCCTGAATATGTGGTAGATGATGATGATGACGACGACGACGACGATCGTGTTTGTCTCCATGAGTTAGAAGGGAGGTTATGTTTGTGTTTATTTAGGCCTGTTCAGAATGATTATAACAGAGAGGTTGACGTTTTTGTTGGTGAGGAGGATGGAGGTGGGCCTAGTTGGTGCAAAGTGATAACTATTAGGCCTGGAGAGATTCCGGAAGGGTTTTATAGTTTGATACCTTTGTCATATTCGAAGCATGGAGAGAAGGTTTTGTTGGATGTGGATAGGCAAGATATTGTTTGGTATGACCTTCAGAAGAAAACAGGTGAAATTAGGGAGATTTGTGGCATTCCTGATCGTTGGATTCATTCAATTACTTGTAGGGAAAGTCTTGTTTCTCTTGGTGATGATAGTACAGCTGCATGAGTAAGAGGGCAAGAGCACAATTGATAGAGAAATATAAAATGCAGCAGCAATGGGTATGTTTCAAGTTAGAAATACTTGGTCACCTTGTTGTATGATTTGTGTTTGATATTAATAGTTAGCTGAGATCATTGTATGTTTGTATTTGTTGTTGTCCTTTTGGTGTCAGTGATTTGTTTTGTATATTTGGAGGTCAAGGCAATTGAGGTTGAGGAAAATCAAATTGTGTAAGATTGTTTAGAAGACTCAAGTGAAGGGTTAGACAAACTCAGTGGGTTCATTGTAGAACTCCTTTGCTGTGGAGGCCAAGAATTAGAAGCTCTAGATATTGACCTCTCTTTTCATGTATTTTACATTAAGAACAGGACAGGTTGTCCCCCTGAGTAGTGCTCCCACTTGCTTCCAATGACTGATGACTTCCCAAGTAGAAATAGGAGCAAGTTTAGAGTTGATTTGCCAAAATGTTGTGTACACGTCATTGAAGCCATACTTTTTCTTAATGTGTAATGTTCAATTCTGTCTTGTTCATTTTTCTCAGTGTTTCTGTATTTGTGGTTACAGTGAATTAATAAAATGTTCAGTTTTTCAGAGGATGTTCTAATAGCAGGCAATGATAACCATTCCTCTGCTAGTATATGAATTGATATATCCTTCTAACCATTCTGAGGTATGGTTGCAGTAATTATCAAATAATATGTCTCTTCTCCTAATCACAATCACAGGTATGCTTCAAAGTCTCTTGAATCCAATTTTAGTGTCTGCTTAATTTTTTTTATGCTGAGCATCGTAGCTAGGCATGCATATTCTATTCTCTTAATAATTAGCCTGTTTCTTATACATAATATATATCATCGTTTATTCTTGATTGCACAAGTTATATTGGTGGCTTATTATTATTATTATTATTATTATTATTATTTCATTTGAAGAGAGAGCATATAAACATACAAATGTTTGTAATACAAAGACATGCAACTTATATGACAAATTACTAACAAACACCTAGCTGTGTATTTAAATCTTTGTTAAGTATTATACTATTATTCTATCTTGTTACAAGCGGTTTTCTACAGTGGAATGGTATGTCTGCATTTATTATGTAACATTCCAATTCTTGGTCTAAAGTCCTGCATGGATTATTAAATTCTCTTCTCTTCATTCTGGAAAAGATGGCTGAGCTTTCTTTTCTTGTCTGCTTGGTGATTCACATGGGTATTGTATTGTGTGCAATGTGGATCAATCGCTGTTGCCCAAAGTACTAGTCTTAATCCTTTCTTCTGTTAAGATTTACTCTGTACAATTCTATTTATTTTTTTGCTCATCTGATTTGCCTGCATCTACCTCTTTGCAAATGTTGCATATTTTTTCGGTTGCTTTGTAGTAAAACACACTCGGACGCTCCATGTGTCTCTAGTTCTCTCAGTGATGCTTTTATTGAAACTACAAAAGGAGTTTCAGTGTGTTTGCAGCTAAAACTTACAAAGTGAGTACACAAGAAGATTTGTGAGGGGGCACCTTTTCCTTGATGACAGACAATGTACAGTTTGACTCTGATTTGTTTTGACCTCAGCTGCTGGCATGGAGGGAGTAGGAACCAAAGTGCTTCAATGATTTCAGTACTCCACAGAATAAATGGAAGGCCTAAAGAAAATTGCAGAGCTCAGTGCCTTAAGCTAAATTGTTACATGTAAGATCCATTTTTTTATGACGCTCGTGTTCTGTTCAGATTGTCTTATTTGCCCTTGATGATGCCATTGCTTATGAGTTGATATATTTGTACTTTCTATTAATTTCATTACTCTCTTCAAAGATGGTCTTGTTGATTGGGTACATTTCAAGGAAGGTTGATTCGCATCTATGTTGACCCACGTCTATGATAAGTTGACTCTACCTTAACATTCTCCTCTCAGATTGCCCTCTTGGTTCACCAGTGGATTTGATCATGGCGCTGAAGAGGACCTACACCCAGCATATTAGGAAGCTGCATGTCATGTGTTAGCATGCGTGCGTATTGTGTTCATGCATGTGTCCTAACCACCTAAGCTCATTTTTTGATGTCTCAGGGGGAGATTAAAAGAGATTGGGAGTTGAGGGATACTTGGGTAGAGCTGGCTCAAGTTCAAACATGCTTGGACGACCTAGAGGTGATTGCAGAGGAGGAGGTGGAGGATTAACAGTGCTTTCATTTCTTGCTTTTTCTTTGTCTAGGATAGGTTTTCTTGGATAGCTTGGAACATGTTTGCCCTCCCGTTATTTTATTTATGAATATTGGGCTTTTGATTGCCCCTTTTTAGCCAATGTCATCATCGAAACCATTTTATTTTAGACCTTTTCCTTTCTCTTAGAACTCCAGAATTATATACGAAATATTTTCTTGTCTGTATCTCACAATTGTGAAGGTGACCTCTGGATTCACCCAGTACTCATTGGTGAAAAGTTAGACGCCTTTAATAGCTTTCGTGCTAGTAGGGTATCAAAATAGGTTATAACAAGCAAATACGAGTTAGAAGCACATAAAATTAATGAGCTAAGTTTTAGTTTTAGTAAAATTGTCTCATAATAGATTGACTCATTTACGATACAATTTGAAATAAGTTGTGTAACATGTTTACATGTGAATTTGTTACAATTTGACATAATTTATTTATAATCTGCATAATTTATGTCTAATGTAAAAGTTAAAATGGTAATTTATGTAAATTATATACACATTTTTTATGTATTTGTATTTATTGAAAAAATTTAAATGATGTTTATTTAAAACTTTTATGTGTTTGTGTGTGTTTGCAATAATATTTAGACTTTAATGTGTCATATTAATCTTTACTTAGATTTTTTTATTAATATTTGTTTTGAACTTTGAATAATATATGATTACAAACAATAGTTCAATTGATTTCAATAAAAATATAATATTTTTTAGATTATAAATTTATATAAGTCAAATAGGTTGTATATGACTTGCATGTAATCGAAATAAATAACGGTCATATTTGTATAATCTGTTTAAATTGCATTCAAGTTGAGATGTCCTGATGAATCTATGTTCCATTAACCTTAATTCTATTACCTAAAATGAGTTAATACAATGAGAACACTATCCATCAACCCATTTTGACACTTGTGGATTGAAAAGAATCAGTCACACGGAATTTACAAGGAAAGTGTTAACACTGATTGTAAATTTAATAGATTTAAGGTGCTAAAGATTATTATAAATTATTGTAACCAAGCATCCAGTTTAATCAAAATGATTAACAGCCAATGACTAAATGAAAAAACTGGTCTGCAAGGTCAAACCATAATTTTCCAGTAGCTTCGCACATGAAATGCAGAGTTTTCAGTAGCGGATACAGCTATATAAACCAAATAACTAACGAACCATCTTTATATGTGGCCATGCTATGTATAAGAAGATAGTCCGAAGACTTTATGTTCTACTTGAGCAGAAGTACCCTTCAAAGCGAGTGCAAGGATCCCCACACAGAAGACTGAACACAGTAGCAAGAAGATCCAAAAAGACTGATTACTCATGAGCAAGTACCACTACTTGTTTCCCAACATTGCGGCCACTGAAAATGCCTACCAGTGCAGCAGGAGCACTCTCAATGCCTTCAGCAATGTCCTCCACGTAAGCAATCTTCCCCTCTCTAATGTATGGAAGAACAAAGTCCATGAACTCAGAGTACCTGGAAAAGTAATCAAAAGACACAAATCCTTGTATTTTGACCCGTTTATAAATAATGGCCGTCAAATTGTGCACTCCTTCAGGCTGCTGAAGATTGTACTGAGAGATCATTCCACAAGCAGCAACGCGGCCATGGGCTGTCAAGTTTAGAAGCACTGCATCAAGCATTTTGCCCCCAACATTCTCGAAGTAAATGTCAATGCCTTCAGGGAAATACCTGAGTACAGAATACTTAAGTGTCACATTTCTGTGAGTAATGTTGTTTTAGCTCCTAAACATTAGAGGTTGCTTATCATGCTTTGCTATATCGAACTATTTCCCCTAGTAATTCATCTGCTTCATCTCTGAATTTTTATTCTTGATTTGAGAGATAAAGCCAGTTAAGAAAATGGACATCATAGTGAAGTAATTAGCAGAATAGAGTTTTTACGTTCTTTACTTCAAATAACCTCCTAAACTTTCAACAATTCCTGAAATGTCTCCATATATCATGTGATTCTAAGTAAAATGCACATTTTTTATGCATATGGCTAATATATATGATTGACCATGGATCACCAAAGAGATTATTGCCCCCATTCCCTCTGTTCTATGGTAAAACAAAATGTTCACACAAACTTACACTTTAAACAACACTATCTCATTGGAAAGCACAATTTTATCATGACATATGGTTTTCACTTTGGATAGCCCTATTAGGCTACAAAAATGCAAACCCTCAAGCTCCTGTATATCCAGGCTTGTAAGTTCAGCAAACGTTTGGATAATGGGACGATAGTCATAGGCAATGCAAAGATTCCAATCTAAAAAAACATGTGAATATGCCGAATAAGGACTGATAAAAATGTAATGAAGTTTGAGCGAAATGTCTTAATTTTCTCCCACATTACACATATGCTGACCTTTTTAAAGTCACATTCCAGTCATGCTCCTCTTTATAATTGAAAGCAGCATCAAAGCCAAACTTGTTCTTCAATAGTTCAACCTTACATGATACAAAACCAAAATGAATTCAGGATGTTCAGAATTAACTCATCCCATCACCACCTCTCTCACTAAAGGAGAAGAGATCAGGAAAATACAAACCTCAAAATGAGACAATAGAATTTAGGAGTTGATGATTTTGCAGAAAACTATGACATGTGACTCACAAGATTGCAAGGCAGTGCAATTTTGAGTCTTAAATGCCTGAATATGCAAAGAACATTTGCACTTCAATTGTATTAAGTAAATAGATCTTAAACAATAGGTCAAGAGGATAGTTCTTTATAATGATTCTCATGTAAGAAGCCATGTGGTAAGAGAATGAAGCGTTAATGAAAGAATCAAGTATGCTATTTTACAGTGGCCGCCCACCTTTTCCTGACTTCCAGCACTTCCAACAGCATAGCAACCCATCAACTTAGCAAACTGCCCAACAAGCTGACCAACTGCACCTGATGCTGCTGAAACATAGACCCGTTCTCCTTCCTTAGGAGAACATACATCCTTTAAACCAAAGTAAGCTGTGATACCAGGCATGCCTACGAAAATGAGAAAAGGTTAAGAAAAACAACAATAGTTCAGCAACCAGGAAAGGCAATAAAAAGATCAAATAGTTTTCTTCAAATGATTCTGTCAATACCCCCAGAATTGATATTAGTTTTACGCAATCAATTTACATCTATTTGTTTAGATGTGCAATTCCGGATTTCTGTCAAGCAAAATTTATAAGTTTGACTAAAAATGACACTTATGTTACCGTGGGTTAAAGTAACGAGATTAGTAGTTACAAAAGTAACAATAATTAATAGTTGCAGAGTAATAATAGAAATGTAACAATTAAGGGGTAAAGAAAGAGAATAAAATGTTACTAAGAGTACTAGTTAACTTCGTTTGGTACTATTAATAATATAAAATTGATACTATAATAATTTATATTTATATTTATATTTAGTTGATATTATTTAATAATATTAATAATGATATATTAATTATAATTATTTTCATAATAATATCTTGATACCATTATAATATATTATTATAATATTTATATATTATACATAATTACTATATTAGTAATATTTTTATTAATATATTAATATAACTTTTCTAATCATCATATTATTACATTAATAATTGTCATATATTAGTAATAATTACTATATTAATAAAATTTTATAATATTAATACTACTATTTTAATAGTATTTAGATTAATTTCATATTATTAATGATTATTATATTAATAATATTTTATATTATTATATTAGTAACCCTTTAACTGTAACACCTCCTAAATTTTTTTCAAAAAAAACTCTAGAAAACTCAATCAATTCCTACAGTCCCAATTAATCTAATTATCATAGTCAATGAATTGCTTAATCTAAAGAATATATATATATATACGTAAAGTTCCAACAATAACTTTAAAGAGTTATTATAAAAGATAGTATAAAATAAACTTTGAAAAAATGACACCAATACAAAAATCCCAATTAATCAATACGAATATTATGAACTAACTTACCAAGTAGTCCAGTGTAGTAGGAAAGAGGTACATCAGTATGCTGGATTCTGAAGAAGCGCTCCGGAGTTGTCAAAAGACTGTACTCTTCCCAGCTGATTGTACCCCACAACAAATCACCTTTCTTGAATTCAGGGTGCCCAGAATCCACCACTTTAGACACTCCGAATCCAGTTATCGGCTATTGGACCCAAAAAAAAAAAGCTTTAGAACACAACTCTTCCAATTATTTACTAATTTAACTAAAAAAATAAGGATAAATCTCTATTTCCCATCATGAACAACCAGCGCAGACCCAAAAATAAAACACCCAGTATAGTTTCTTAAGAACCCAAAATGATGAAACATTTATGAATCATTACATACCGAGATATACACACAGAGAGAGAGAGAGAGAGAGAGAGAGAGAGATTACAGAGCCAGGACGGAAAGATGCAAACTCGCCCTGCGCTAAAGGGTTATTTGACATGCGACCTCTCATGTAAGGATCACAAGACAAGTAGAGATTCTTGACCAAAACAGCTTTACTGCCCTCTGGTACTTTGAGTTTAATTGAAGAAGTGGTCACATACATGTCTGATTCTTTCGGAAAACCAACGACATAGTCCTTGAGTATCACCTGCTTGTTGCTCACTACTACCTCATTTTCACTCGCCATGCCTTCTCCTTTTCTGGGTCTAAATCTATTTCTCTTCCCCCTCCTATGGATGACACTGATAGCATTATGTATTTATGGCGATTTGCAGAGCAAATGAAGCAGAGGAGCAGCATCTTGAAAACGTGAACATCCAGGGTGGGACTCGCCAAATGACATAATTGCTAATGCATTATTTTGTTTTCGGTGGCTACCGATTTTTTCTTATATTTTATTTTGCAACCACTAATGAATGATGATGACACTGCGTCTAGTGGCAATACCGGCAATCAAACATGTACGTCTAGGGCCGCGTTTAGCTCATTTTTCTTTAGATAAAGGTGGTGAATAGTAAATGTAACTTGTAGATTTTTTTAAAAAAATTTAATGAAATATAGAATTTAATCAGATAAATATAAAAATAAATAATATTATTTAAAAATAAATAATAATAGTGTATTTAAAAATAAAATATATTTTAATACAATCACTGTTATTATTGCTATTATATTTATATGTTTCAAAAAAATTATTTAAAAAATAAATATTAAATGTAAAAATTCTATACTAAATTTCTAAAATAAAAACAAATGCATCTAAAGCATTGTAGCATTGCGCTTTTCCTCTATTATAATTGTAACTTTTTATATCTTTTTTAATTAAATTTAATAATATAATTTTATATTTATATTAATTAAGAATATTTGATAAGCTCCTAAAGATAATAGTGTTTTCACTAAGAGAGCTGCAAGAGTCACTGTCCCTCAAGCTTTTTAAAATGTATATATTTGTCTCTAAAAATTTTATATTCTAACCCATAAAATTTTGTCACTTAAATATACAAATTATATGTTCTGTTCATAAAATTTTTCTATATTATATTTAAAATTTTTAAATTTTAATAAAATTTATATTGATATTTATAAAATGCAACACATTATTTAATTCCATGAAATCTAAAAGAATATATATTAAAATTTAATTTTAAGAATATATGTATTCAACTCTCAAAATGTGAATCTTAACTTCATTATATAATACATTACATAGTTCAGTTTTTTATTTTTAAAATAAATAATATTAATTTTTAATTATATATTATTTATTTATTTATTTATTTTATATAATCACATAAAAATTAAAAAAAAAAAAATCATCCAAACAAACTGAAAGAGCCAAGTTAGTGTCCCTTCACGCCACTGACCTTTCCTCTTTGGCAAACTCAACGAATAATGTGATTCGGTATTGGTGGCCCTTTTGTGTCGATCAAACCCGTAGTGCGTGATAAAGATAGGGTGTGATCCTTATCATCTTATAAAAAAAAGGATAGACATCTAACACCAACACACATAGAGATTATATAAAAGAAAAAAAGGGAGAGAAAAAGAGACTTACCATCGGTGGCCAAAGCCACTGATGGTCTTTGGGATATGAGACTCTGTGAACGGGCAACACCAGAGGAAAAGAAAGGAGAGTTCTATCATTCATTTTCTCATTTATGATTTCAATTAATACTTCATTCCTCCCAATTTGATACTTTCTTTTTTTTTTTTTTCCTTTTTTAGGCTATCTCAAATTATAGTTTATTTCCTTTTGTTAATTGTTAGTTAAAATGATAATAGTCTATAGATTTAATTATCAAAAAAGTCCAAAACTTTAAGGTATTTTTTAAATCTATCTCATACTTCATTTTTTAAAAAAAATACCCAAATTTCAATTTTTCTTTTCCACAAACCAGTATTTGATTATTAAAAAATAGATACATATCATTTTGATCATTGATTTTTTTTTAAAACTTCAATTAAATCCAAAAAAAAAGAAAATAACTAATTTATATATATATATATATATATATTCTAAGTAATTGAAATATAATTTATTTAAATAAATACTTTATTATAAAATTTATTATAAAATATTATTAATTCATAATTCAAAAGTGAAAATTTGCATAATCACTAATTTTAAAAAATAATACAATGATAAATAGTTATTACCTTTTTTATGTAGATATTAAATAACTAAAACTTATTTTTTACAAATAATCAAATTATATCTTTATATTAATAAGTCATTTCTTGTGAGAAAAATAAATTTACTAAAAATATATAATAGTTAAATGTTAAAAACTCAAAACAAAAATTAAATAAAAAAAATACATAAATCTTATTTAATTTTTTAATATAAATAGTATTCTTTTTACTTTTGCATAGTATTGGTGTTTTTATAATAATATAAAATTTAATAATTTTGATAATATTTGTTTAGTATAAAAAATACTCTATTTTTATTTTAAAAGTATATTAATCCACTTCAATTTTTTAGGACCTATTAATCTATTATTTTATATAAATACTTATTTTATTATAAAATTTAAACAATTTAGAATTAATCAATTATTTATTCTTGAAATTTAAATACAATAAATGAACTTTATATTTTATAAAAAAAAAGTATTTTTCTGGATTTTCTATTGAATGAGAATTAAATATTTAATCATTATACACTTGTACTTATTTTGTCTTTTACTTATATACCTTAATTTTTAATTTTTTTTATCATTTTTATTATATGTACTTATTTATTTTGTTCTCTTTCAATTTTAACTCTAATTTGTTATTATTTAAGATATTTTAAACAATTTATTTACTTTAAAAAATAATTATTGTCTATCATTTATATTCATGAGTTTTAAATTTTTATAAATAAATAGACACTACTTAATTTTTATTTTAAAATATATTATATATACTCAACTTTAAAAAATTTTCAAATCTGTAAGTGAATATTTATGTATATTTGCAACATTAATTTATTTTTAACTACTTATATATTTGAATAAATTAACAATTTTATATTTTTAATAAAATTTTTCAATGAAAATTGACTAATTAACGTAAATAGATAATTTGGTTATTTATAATAATTAAATTTTAGCTATTTAATATATACATAAAAATGATAACCATTTATCGCGGCATTATTTATAAAAATATGATCATCTAAGTTTTTAATTTTAAAATATGAATTAATGATATTTTATAATAAATTATTATTTAAATAAATTATATTTCAGTTACTTAGAATATATATTCAATTTGATTTATTTATATTTTCATATATTAAAAGTAAATAAAATAAAATAAAATAAGATTTTATATAATTTTTAGTTATTTTTCTCTTTTTTGGGTCTAGCTAAACTTTTTTTTAAAAGTTTAGAGATCAAAATGATCTTTTATCCATTAATAATTAAATATTAGTTTGAGAATAGATTTGAAAAGAAAATTGATTTGGAGTTTTTTTGTTGGGTTAAAAAGTAATAGATTTAAAAAACATTCTAAAGTTTAGGGTTTTTTTTTTTTGTGATAATCAAGCATTGTCTATAATATTCTGGTTTATTTTCTATGTAAATATCATCACGTATAATAAATAGTCTACTTTTTTTTACTTTGAAATTAATACATCATTTAATAAATATATTTTAAATTCCAACCTAAAGAGAGGATTTTGAAACTACTACCTTAATATCACTAATATCCCATTCATCTAATTGCTTTTTTTATTATTATTGTGAATTAGCATTAATAAAGTTTTTAGTGGGTGTAAATTACTAAAAGAAATTAATAAAACTATTTTAGGATAATCTATGTTAATAATCACTAAATTATAATCAAAATTTCAATGTGATAACTAAATATTGATTTTGTTCAATTTAATCATTAAACTTTAATTTTATATTATTGTGATTTATTGACCTATTTTTTCATATGATTTTTATACCATTATTAAATTATTTTGAATTTTTATTTATAAGAAATTTTGAATTTTTATTTTTATGAGTTATGATAATAAATCTAAAGTACAAAATCAATTTAGAGCTAAAAAATTATAAAAATTTTGGTTAATAAAAATTAAAATTTAGTGATTCAACTGAATAAATTAATTTTTAGTAGCCATAATAAAATTTAGTCATAATAAAATGACTATAAATTTTAATTACCTGACTATTTTAGAAAAACAAATGATAAAAAATAAAATTAACTAATTTTCTTAATATGTGTGTAAATCCAAAATGAAATTAGGAGTATTCATGCATCAAAAGTTGTTAGAGAATCTGACATGACAATATAGACCCATAAGTATTATTGCGTAAATATTTTAACTGGTCAGCATGTAAGTTAAATTAACTTATGACATGTCAGCATTCAGGTGAAACATTTTGGAAATTAATTCAAAATATTCGATTGTAATTTTAATTGTACTTCAACAACTAATTGACATCAAATTAAAATTACGTGACCATTATCAAATTTCTAATAAAATTTAGTGATGCAAATTAATCGGATAAAATCGCTAAAGGGATTCCTAGATATGTTAAAGGGGGTGGAACCATTCCTGACAAATTAGGAAGGTGAACTTAGGAGTTTGCAGTTAAATAAACTGAAATAAGATCAGTTTGGTTCAATTTTCGGTTTCCACTTTATTTTTCTTCTCTCAGGAACAAGGAATTAGCTCTCTATTGCAGTCCCTTCCACATTCTTATTCAATCACTCGTTTATTTCAATATAAAATATAAAATCCAAACTTTTTAAAATTTTGAAAAAATTAGTTAATCATTTTAATTTTAACAAAATTAGTCAAAATTAATAAAATTTTAACAAATCTAACTAAAATTTAAATTGATTAAAATAAAACGATGTGACAAATGACACATCAATTGACTAAGTTAAAGTTAAAATAAACGTAAGTTAAAGACTAAATGTTTTCTATAATGACAAATAACCAACTAATTCTAATATTCTTTCCACGCATCTTTTCCTTTCATTCTTCTATCTCATTCTCAATTGCACACCTCTCTTCACATTCACTTGGATAAATTTCACCCATGACCCCTTTAATTTGTCACTAATGACCAAAACGGTGGACAAACTTTAAAATCTCACTTAAAACTCCATAAAGTTCCAATAATAGCTCAACATTACACAATCTTTTAATTGTGCAAATGGGGATTATTTCATGTGTGACAAGTGGATGTGCACAGTTCAAAAAATTAAGTTGGAAAAAGCCATATTCTCTCTCTTTTTTAGAGAATCCTCCACTTTCTACTGGTACTCAACCAACCCTAATTTTCTCTCTTCTTTCAACTTCGCAAAAGAGTAAAATATTTTTTTCCTATTTCAACTTCACTTCACTAATGAACAATATTTCCCTTCGTTTGTTGGCGCTATTGAAAATTCTAAAGTAATTAGGTTTTTTCTTCGATTCAGGACAAACAATCAATGGACTATGATAACAGTTGTATGTGGTCCTTATTTTAGGTTCAAAGTGGTCCGACTTTTTATGATGGAGAGAATCCCACTAGGTTATATTTTGCTAAAAGGTGATGATTATTTGTTTTGAAACTATAGGGTTCTTTTAATGTAGGATTTATAGAAAATGGTGGTTGAATGTGGGTCATGGATAAATGTGGTGGGTATTTTATGTTGTCTTTTTTTTTATTATTATTATTGAAGATAAGAAAAACATATTTTATTTTGTGTGATGTATATAATATAGAAATCTCATTTGGAATACACACACATACATGCATACATATATCTTGTCTTTCTTTTATATTCTATATTTAATGTTGATGCTAAAATTGTGTTTTTTTTTTTTTTATTGTTTGTGTTTTGGGTGGTTGTGTTGTTGGTTGACAAACCCTTAAAGTTTTGCACTCTAGTTGTCCATTATGGAGGAACAATGGTTGAGCATAGTTATTTAGATAGGGAAGTGTAGTTCTATTATAATTGCCATACATATACTCTTTCTAGAATTTGGATAGATATGACATTACAAAAATTAAGGGTTAGGGGGGCAATTAGGTATCATTGAAGGGTACCTGGAATGGAGTATAAGGATGGCCTAAGGGTGGCTGGAAAAGACAATGACATATGGAGATGCCACTGTATGGGGCAAATGTAAGAGAGAAAGATCTATATGTTGAAAATATCAATGTTGCAGATATAAGAGTAGACATGTATATAAAAAAAAAGAGTCTAGTCTAACTATTGAGGAGATTGATGAAACATAGCTTGGTGAGCTTCTAGTTACCAAAAAATGATGGACAACAGTTGCAGGTTAGGGAAGGTGGTAGATGACTACTGCTCTTAGTGAAGGTGATAAGGGTGAGGGTGACAAGGGTGAGGGTGACAAAGGTGAGGTTAAGGAAAAGGAAGATGATGATGATGAGGCTGGGGATAATTAAGATATTATAGGGGTGAAGGGATTACTGGTGGTAATAATGAACATAGGGATACATAAGAAGATTTGAATTTCAATGACCTTAACTATGACCTTCTTGACATGGATGAGGATTTATATAGAATAATTAATGAGTTTAGTGGTAGGAGATCCAATGTAGGTTCTCAACCAAAACATAGAGGTAGACCTAATTAGAGTGGGGCTCAAGTAGAATCAATAGGTTCACAGATACATGTAGAACCTAGTGATGTAGACTATGATTATGGTATGTCTGATGAGCTAGTAACAGTCAAACTCTGAGGATAAGGGCAAAGGGAGAAATAAGTTCCCAAATTTTAATAGTGAGAAAGACATGGAAAATCCAACTTTTGCTTTAAGCATGTTGTTTAGGTCAAGTGATGAATAAGACTGTAGTTAGGGATTATAGGATAAAGAATAGACTGAGGATATAATGCTATAAATATGATAGTAAAGATTTTTTAGACAAAACAATGTAAATTAGATCTATAATATTAACACACAAGTGTGTGGAAAGGTGTTTAATAACCATTAATGCATTGCCAAATGGTTAGCTAACCAGTACACTTATGAGTTTAGGGACAATCCAGTTTGGAATTTAAATGCCTTTTTCAACAAAGTTCAGAGAGATTTTAGTTACACAATAGGAAGAATCAAAGCTTGGAGATCTAAGGATTTAGCTTTGAAAAAAAAAAATCTTGGAGATGATGTAGAACAGTATGTGAGATTGTATCAATACAAACTTGAAAAACTCAGGACTAATCCAAGTAGCATAGTTGAGTTTATTGAAGAAAAGGTTATGTTTAAAGGGGTTTACATATGCTTAGCACCGCTTAGGAAAGCTTTTAAAGAATGGTGAGACCTTTAGTTTGCCTTAATGGATGCTCACTGAAAGGGGATTATGGTTTCCAATTGCTAGCAGCAGTTGGGATCGATCCAAATGAGTACATATTTCCAATTGCTCGAGTAGTTGTAGAATCATAATATAAGGCAAGTTGGGAATGGTTTATAAAGAATTTGAGAGAAGACTTGCAGATTTATAACTATCACCATTGGAAATTTATGTCTGATCGACAGAAGGTAATAATTATGTACTTTTTTTAATTATTCTAATTATGATTTTAATCTATATTAGTATGTATATCCATTACTAACTATGATTACTTTTTTAATTAAGGACTTGTTAATGTCATTATTACTTTTTTTATTTATTAAGGACTTATTAATGTCATTAAATAAATGTTTCTCTATTCTGAACATAAAATGTGTGTGAGACACTTGTGGACCAATATAAGGGCAATATTCAAGGTAAAAGAGTATAAGGTCTTGATATGGAATGTTGCTAGGGCAAGTTAAAGTGTTATAATGGAGTTTTGGTTAAATGAAATTGGGAAACTGTCAATTGAATGTAGGGAGTGGGTGAGGGGCATGACCTTGTGGGAATTGGATTAGAGCTTGTTTCAAGCCTACTGCCAAATATGATATTCTTTTGAATAATATGTGTGAGTGCTTCAACCACTAAATATTAGAGGCAAAAGAGAAACCTATCATCACAATGTTATAGATGATTAGGGTTTAATTAATGAAAAGACTATATAAGAAGAGAGAGGATATTAAGAAAGTCAATGGTCTTTTATGCCTCAAAATCTAAAAAAAATAGATAAGTTAAAGGACCAAGCTTGCAATTATTGGACTAGGTTAGTCAAACTTAAGTCATGAACCTCTTTTGATCTTAACAATAGAGATTGATCAGTGCTAATGTTTTCATTAAGTGTTGTTTTGCAGTTTATAAGATAGTTTTTTAATTGGAAGTTGGATGAAAATCAAAATCTCCAACCTTGAGAAGGTCATCCAAATTCGCGATCTGTATCCTCTAAATCGCGATCGCCAATTAGCTATAAGGATGGATGGAGCTAGGCCAGAGGAATTTGCGAGCAAATTCGTAGTCGCACTTAGTCAAAGGAAATAAGGTTGAGTAACAGTGGAATTTGCAGTGGCTATTGCATCTTGTGTCGTGACTGTAAATTTCATAGTGACAAAGGAGGGAACCAAAGCCACAACCACAGCACGCCAAGTGTCCAAGGTGACCATTGGATATCAAAAATTGCGAAAGCGAATAGCTGGTTGCGATTGTGACTTAAGAAGTTGTAATTTCCTTACTAAATAGAAGAATTCGTGGTTTCAGTCGTGCCCAAGACAAAGTGAACTCGCGACCGCGACTTTTGATAAGTTGGTAGAACACAATGACTACATTTCTTGAATAACCAATGGATGAATGACATGTGGACTAGCCGTTAGACACGGAATGAGGTTCTTTACTGCAATTTTCGGCTCCTCAATGCAAATTGAAAATTTGCGACCTTGACTTCTGCCTAATAAACATTTAATGTAAAAGCTGCCTAGCACAACTTGGAGATTTTAGGATGGTTTTAGAGTAATGTCTTTGTAGTGGATATGGGCTATAAATACTCCACCAAACTGATGTAAATGCAAGAGAATTCAATTCATTATAACCAAGCTCTTGCCAATTTACTACTCAATCTTATACTCTTCTTTAAGTGTTGATTGATTATTTGGTGTGAGCAATAAAAACTTTGTGATTAGGTTGAAAGTTAGCCTAAGCTTTCAAAACTCTTATAAAGATTATGTGTGAGCCTAGAAACATAAATTATAAGAGGTTTTTATGTGAGCCTAGAAAATATAAGTTGTAAGGTTTTTATATGAGCCATAAAACACAAGTTGTATAAGTTTGGTGTGAGCTTGGAAACACCAGGTTAGTTGAGTAAAATACCCAATTGTGTAGAATTGGGGAGTGGACATAGAGTTTGTTAACATCTGAACCACTATTAACCTTTGTGTTGATTCTTCTCATCTCCTTCTTCACTACCTAAACATATAAAATCTTCTTTTTAAGTTTAAAATAAGCTACCAATTCAACCTCCCTTCTTAATGTCCTAGGCCAACAAGTGGTATTAGAGCAAGTCTCACTAAAAAGCTTAATTGTGTGAGTAAAGATCATGACACATGAAGGAATCCACACTCACCTTAAGCCTTATTTTGATGGAGCAAACTATACTCATTGGAAGTATAAGACGAAAATCTATCTAGATAGTGATGTGGTAGACCTATGGGATATTATTGTAAAAGAGTGGAAGCCACCTACCAAAGTGGTGGATGGAAGTGAGGAGTTAATCCCTAGAGAGAAGTGGGTTGAAGCACACAAAAAATCCAATGGCAAAAATAAAAGAGCCATGATAATCCTTCTAAGTTCTCTCTCAAGAGAAAATGGAAGGGTCTAACATTGCCTTACAGCTTATGGTATTTGGAAGGCTTTGGAGAACTATCATAAGGGCACCACCTTGGTAAAATCTAATAAACTTGAAATGTACGTGACAGAATGAGAGCTATTCATGATGAAGGAGGAAGAAAGCAGAACATATATGACAAATCGGCTCCTTACTATTGTCACCAAAATAAAGAAGTTTGGGAGAGTTCTCACCAACCATGAGGTAAATTCTAAAAGTTTGAAATCTTTATCTCTTGAAAAATTTAGTGCAAGAGTGTGTAGTATCCAAGAGTGCAACTCGAAAATAGGGAAATTGCTAACATATGTCTTAATAGGCAAACTTTTGACTTATGAGTTGGCTTTAAAAAAGGATGAAGAAATGAGGAGAGTGAGAGGTCAAGGAGAAAAATCGAAAAAACCATAAAGGAAGACCTTGACACTCAAGTCCTGATCAAAGGAGAAGGAAGTAGAAGTAGTCTCAAGTGAAGAGGAGAGTGAAAAGGAAGAGGAGGAACTTGCAATGCTTTCTAGAAGAACTAAATAGCTTATTTGAAGAAGGAAGGAAAGAAAGAAAGAACTTCAAGAAAGCAACTGTAACTCCCAAAAAAAGATCAAATGATGTTACTTACTATGAATGTGGCAAGCAAGACCACATCAAATATGATTACCCTAAGTTAAAGAAGAAGAAGAAGATAGAGGATAGAGAAAAAAGAAAAAGCTTCAAAGCCACTTGAGATGATAGCTCAAGTGAAGAAGATGAAGAGGAGGAGGTTGCAAACCTATGCTTCATGGCCCAAAACGATTCATCTAATGAGGTAAGCTTTTCACCGCACTCTTATTTTGAATTTGATGGATTAGATGATGTATATGATGAGCTTTTAGAAGCTCTTACCGTGAAATGTGACAAATATAAGTCATAAATGAAAACTTACAAGAAGAAGTGCACTGAATTACAGGATGAATTCAAATCCTTAAATAGTCCTTTAAGCGAATTGAGGGCTTCAAATGAAGAACTCAAGAAATCTATGGAAAATCTTTCCAAATCTTCTTCATCTCTAGTTTCATTAAGAAAAGAGAATGACTCATTGAAAGGTGAAGTCATTGAGTTTAGAAACTCTATTTCTAAGTTCCACAAGGACAAGGAAGCTTTGGATACACTTATTATATCACAAAGACCTCTCTTGGTTAGGCATGGTTTAGGTTTCAATGGAGCCTTTTCTTCTACTCCCTCACTCACAACATTCATCAAGGCCTCAACACCTCAAACTTTAAGTATTAAGGTTGTAGGAAAGAAAAGTGCTTAAAGCACTAAACTCTTAT
>CATIWR010471010.1:0-14702 GCA_949677035.1 Omphalea diandra | reverse complement strand
CAACAGAGAACTAAAGATTGAATGCACGCATCACTCTATATGAGATTTAGTTAACAATAAAATTTTACCCAAATGAGCTCTATTAATTATAATAGGTTTATTCAGCCCTAAAATTCAAATATTTTTGAATTTTAATAAAATTAATTAAGTCTTTTAATTTAGGTAAAATTAGTCAAAATTAATAAAATTTTGACAAATCTAACTAAATTTCAAATTGATCAAAATAAAATGATGTGACACATTAACATATTGAGTTAAAATAATATTAATTAACGTTAGTAACTAACATTAATTGATTTTATTAATTTTTTTATAGAAATTTATGTCAATTAGTTTGTCATATCACGTGATATATCATTATATTTTGATTAATTTAAATTTTGGATAGATTTGTCAAAATTTTATTAAGTTTGACTAATTTTACTAAAATTAAAAGAATTGAATAATTTTGTCAAAATGCGAAAAGTTTGAAAGTAAGTCTTATTATAATTGCATACAACATAAGGGTAAGGCTAATGATTTTAGACATCAATCTTCGAGGCAACACTGTTCACAGACTGGTGGGATTTTCTGGATGCTGCAGCTGCAGCATGGATAACTTCTCAGGTTCTTCATGCAGGGACTGATGCAAGCTGCTCATCCAAGCATATTATTACCATTAGCCATCCATAAATAACATAATTAGCTCAATTTCTAATGAACAGAACACCATGCCATAATCAATAACAATGTAAAATGTTTAGCGTAAGAGAAGGATAGAACTTACGAAGTAGTTTTGTTAGGATGGATATACTTGGTATAGGTGGTAAATTAGTGGGAATGAGTAGGGTTCTAATGGGTAAAGTGATAAAAAATCCTTTTACCCATTTATGGTCTATTTAATATTATATATGGAACACATACTAACTTAATCACCTTGAATCTATACTCATCTATTTGCCCTATTAAAATTTAAATTATTTTAATTGAATTAAAAATTAGTATAATTACGTTGCAATTAAATTTAATTTTTAGTATAAAAGTAAAATATTAATTTTATTACCAAATGATTATAATTACTGAAAGATATTTTTTTAAGAAATGAAAAAAAATAATTTTATTTCATCATAAAATAGAAGAATTTATGAACAAAAAAAAAAAAATCCCTTTTATAACTTTTTTACATTCATCTCTATTTAAATATTTAGGCTACAGGCTACTTGTCTCTGTTCATGATTCTTTGGATGAACTAATTCTAATACTCTTATATTTACCTTTCATAGCTCATATTACAACAACATTTCTTTTATAATTTTTAATATAAACAAGTTTGTTTATTTTCCTGATAAAAAAAAAAAAAGTTAGCTTATTTTCATATTGATTTAGTCGTTATAATAAGTTAACTTGACACTGATCTCAATTGAAGTCCGCCACTGTCAAGGAAAAAAAAACTCTGTTTTTTAAAATTTAATATATATATATATATATATATATATATATATATATATAATTCATTTTTTAAATTTAAATTATTTTACATATGATTCATAAAAAATATTTTCACTAATATATTTATTTTTATTAATGAAAAAATATTTATGAAAGTATTAAAAATGTCATATTATTATTGCAAGCTTGAACCCTGTTAGTTTAGCTAAGTGGCCTGTAGAATCAGAATAGTCAAGCTCACCCTAATTAAACATCTCCTTGAACTCCCAATCCACTTTTAAATAAACAAAAAAAACTTATCTCGCTAAATTAAAAGATTAGTATATGAATTCCGTTTGGGTGTCTTGTTTTAAATAAATTATAAGAAAGAATATTTAATTAAAAATTAAATATTGATCATAAGTCTTTAATAGTGATAAAATATTGATAATCATCTCTTGATTTAATCATACTTATCATATAAATTTCAGATTATATCACACTATAACATTATATTTAATAGAAATTTTCACAATTGATAAAAATATAAATTTTTAAATCATGATAAAATAATATTATAATTTTAAAATTGAATTCACGTATCGTTGTTAATTATATGAAATTTTATTGTATAGAATAAATTTATAATAAATTGAAGTTATTTAATTTTTTTTGATCTAAAATCAACATAAAGTGAATTTAAATTATAAAATTAGTAAAATAATTTTATCTAAAATTTTTACTTGAAATTAATTCTCTCAAAATCTTATGATCTTTTTTACTTAGTGTTTTTTTAATTTCACATTTACCAATTGATTTTCAGTGATTGAATATTAAAATATTGAAAAACAATGTTTGATAAATATTAGCATTTAACATTTAATTTTGAAATTAATAATCAATATTTAAAAAATATAACTCAATGTATAAATATATTTTTTTAACATTTAAAATATCAAAAACTAATGTTAGATTTTTTTTAGTATTAACATTATATTTATCATTATATAAATTTTTAGTTCATATAAAATCAATTAAATTTTTAAAATAATTATTTTTTATCATTATACAATACAATTATATATTCAAATATTTTCTTGAATAAATAGTAAAATTGAAAATATATGAAATAATATTTTCCTTTCATTCCTTATTTTTCTTTTTAAATAAAGAAAAATAAATTTATTTTCTTTTTTTCCCTTTTCTCTAAATATAAAAAAGAAAAATAAATAATGATGTAGTATTCATTTTTAGTAATATATATATTTATTTTCACATTATAACACCATATAAAAATTGTTAAAAGAGAATGAGGAAAAAATGTTAGATAAATGGGCACTCTGATCCAAATAATATCCACCCATATATTAATAAAATTAAGTAATAATCCATTTAATATTTATTTAAAATATAACTCACTCATTTACCACTCACATCCTGTACTTAAAGAGTGGATATGGGTGAGTAAATGGGCAAGACTGAGTTTTGCCACCCCTACTTGGTATTGATCATCAATGGAAGGCGATCAGCAGCCTCTATATCAAATCGAGCAATGAAGATGATGGATACCAAGGCAACAACTATAGCAAATGATCTGGCCATTTTTAGTGGTAATCTCAGGAAAAGTTTGTAACTTTGGTAGTGAGTGTTGCCATCTTATGCTATTGTGCTTATTCCCCCACCCCTTCCCCACCTATTTATAAAAGCCTTGGGGAACAGTAGGACCCAAATAAATGCATAGGGGATCAGGAACATAATTTCCCTAATGTAGATCTATTTAATATGTTCGCTAGGATCATGAGCAACCTGCCATATTGGCCTCAAATCCTAATTGTTCAACATTTTATGGTAGTTTGAAAATGAAATAAAAGAATCGAACAAGTAAATTATGATTAGGCATGAGTTGTATTGGCTGGATGGTTACAACGTATTCATTATTTATCAAAATTAAAAGTGAGTGATGCAAGAGAAAAATCTCTATACTTACTTTTTCCCCTTTTCAGGCATCTTAATCAGATGCAAAAAGATTGGATTTGTTCTTTTTCTTCTTCATCTTCATTCTTTGCAAATGAGGAGGGCTCCATTTTGCATTGCCCATTAGAGTTTTACCTTTTGTTTGGTTGGAGAGAAGTGAGGAGAAAAAAAAAAAAAGAAATTAAAATGATTTCTCTTGTTTGGTTTGCAAATAAGAGAAAGAAAAGAAAAGAAATAGAGAGAATTGAAGAGTAAATCAATAAAAATTTATCTCCATTTTGGAGAGAAATGTTAAATTAAAAAGAGTGAGATATATTAAACTATTAAAACATCTTTAGTTTGTCTTCATATATCATTTTTTTTAATGAGTTAAAAAAGTTAATTTATACTTAATGAATTTAAATTTCTCCCCTATGCAAATAAGAGATCCAAAAAAGAAAAAAAAAAAAAAATTTCTTTTCTTTTTCTTTTCTCTTATTTAATTTTTCTTCATTTCTCTTGCACAATAGGTGCACCAAATATGGGGTTAGTCTTACAATACCATTTTGAGACTGGATGGTTTACCCATTTTATTTAGTAGTAGTAAATCAGGTAGACGATAACCATCCAATATCTAATCTAATGTCTTTGATAACTTTGATGTGCTGCGCCACAAGATCCCTCCGACCAGATTGTTCAATGCATGAGAAGCCATAGGCACAATGATGGTCGCTGATAAAATGGTAGCAAAGCCATACACTAGTCCAACAAAGGTTGCCCTAAAACAATGTTGAGCAAGAAAATCATTACTTTAAATTGAGTTACCATTTTTTGAACATGACTTCTAATACAGTTAATTAACTATATACGATGCCAACATTCAAGAAAACAGACGTCTAAACTGTTCTGCATATTTCATGCTATAGACATCAAAATTATGATTTATCTTATCAAAATATTGAGGAAAAGTTATTTCATTAGTGTTCAGTGCTTGGTGGCTAAATCATGGAAGTTTATCCATTTTTAAAAGATAATAAATCAATAATTTATAACTACTAACAGAAATACCAGACAGCAAATGATTTTAGAAGATAAGTACCAGACAGCAAAGGAGTACTTTCGACCACTGCCCAAGTGCAGAATACCAAATATGGCACCAACAGCCACAGCACTCTTCCAATCCATTCCGAAAAGTGGTAGCAATGCACCACGGAAAAGTAGTTCCTGGGCAATACATGCATTTCTTTTAATATCTATAATCAGTTGATTCTACAAAAATAAAGAAAAAATTAACTTCTAAAGATTCCATTACCTACCTCACTAATCCCAGGCAGAAATGAAACCACTACATAATCCAAAGGTTGGAGAGATGTGAGGACCTACATCGAAAAACAGGATCTTAACTAACCTTTAATCAAATGATCTAAGTATCTGGTAATTGATAGAGATGATAAATCATTAAAATGATAAATGCCAACACTGTGTATTGCCATGTAGAAACCAAAGTAGAAAACTGAGCAAGGCTCGCTACCTGCTTATTGGCAGCTTCTGTAGATTCAGCAAAATCTGGCCATTTTTTCAGTAGCAAGTATCGGCATGAGGATATCAGCATAACCAATCCTGTGATCAACTCAAGATGCCATATTTCAGTACCAACTGCCAAAAAAGAAAAGAGAGAGAGAGAGAGAGAGAGAGCAGTGAAACTCTTTCAAGTGTTTAACAGCTAATTTTTGTTTCTTTGACTATATGAAAAGCTATTCCAGTTAAAGGAACAAGACAGAAAGGAGAACCCGAAACAAAGATTATACAACAGTAATAAAGTCAATTCATCAACATTGCCTAGAATATCAAACGAAACAATTTCATTCCACTTAAAACATTAGCAACAACCTAATGTAGCATTAAATTTCAACATATATGGATGCCTAATCAGGACAACTTAATACACTAGTTGACTATAATTCTCATTTCCAACTAAACATTAAGGTTCGATTCATTGATTATTATTTGCACGAGAAGCAGATCGATTCTTCTCATCAAAAAATAGAACTTCTAAATAATTAACTAGAGTAAAAGGGAAACATAATTTATACACGAAACTTCTGTAGAGCAGTCAAGGATTGGCAATCCTTCCACTGATGCAACATGGGATACCTGGAAATTACAATTAGGAAAAAATAGTATTTAATACATATTAATTCACCTGGTTAAAACAACTTTCTAAAAATTAGTACATAGCATGTGTGTTTGGTGTTGTATTACAAAAGTGTCAGACACGATAGGACACGTAAACATGAATACGATTGAAGTGTCCGACACACAAGAATAAAATTGAAGTGTCAGGTGTTTCATAGGTAACAAGTCAGAGACTAAAGCTGAGCTTAATAATTGGCAGTGGGCATGCACAATTAAGAGAACCAATGTGGTAAACTAACGATCAGAATCCTAAACCATTAATTGAAAGTACGTCTCCAAAACCAGTCACCATAACAGCAACTGAATGAAAAGGCCAAAATACGCACCTGTCTAATTAGTACACCTACGGCGGCTATCAACCCAGAAGTGACAATGCAAGCTTTAAGCACATCACTTCTTGAAGGAAATTCAATTGAATTCCGCATAACCTCAACATTATCATCACCATCCTCGACTTTTGAAGAAGAGGAAGAAGAAGAAGAAGACCCATCAGGTAAAACCTTGCTATCATCCGCTAAACTCTCACGGGTAATCTTCAAACCCATTCCTTTCATCTTTTTCACCTGTTTCTGCCTTGAAAAAACCGTTGTGCAGAATGTACAGTCCTGAAAATGCATAAAGGTGCAAAGTTCACATCATCAGATTGAGAGGAAATCGAAATCCAAAATTACAGAAATGACGTCTTTTTTGTTAGCTTCGTACACGTCTTGGTTTGGCGGGTAAAATTTTGAGTGGGAAATTGTGGGTTTTGGGTAACCAACAGGTAAGAGTGAGCAAAGGCATGACCGGGTTCCAAATTCAAAATCCCCAATTCGGTACAATTTCAGTTGTAATTTGCGATGAACCCTAGCTTAATTTTCCAATTTCAACGCCAAAGGAGAAACGATAACACCCCCGGTAATGATTGTTGCAACACCTTTTCTAAGTGGTTGGGAGATGGGACGTGCCGTCGTTCGACGACAACGTGAAAAGTAGCGGAAGGCATCCTCAAATTGCAATTCTGTCTAAAGTGTCTGGATCGCCGTTTCGATGAACGACTTGTTTTTAACGTGATGTCTTTGGACAACCACGTGGAAGTTGACATGTAGCATACTAGAAAATATATTTTATATTTAATTAACATTTTCAATTCAAATGGAAAATTGAATCAAAGTAACTTATTTTATTCGCTTCGGTTTGCCTAAACCTGAAATTTAGTTTGATTTGGTCTTTTTTCTAAAAGAAATTAATTAATTATGTTTGATTAAATATTAAAAAACAAAATCAAATTAATTGAATTAATCAAATTTTTATTAAAAATAATTTTTAAATAAATAAATAAAAATATAATTTTATATTTAAAAATAAAGTAAATATACTTCATATATACATATATAATTAATATATAATAAATTTTATACTATAAATAACTAAATAATACAGTTTATATTAAAAAAATTTAAAAAAAATTCAATTCAAATCAAACAAATTAATTTAATTTAATTCAGTTTAATTCATAAAAAATTTAATTTAGTTTCATTTCTACAGTTTAAAATTATGACTAATTCAATTTTAATAAAAATTAAATTAAAAAAATTAACTGAACCAATTAACAAACACCTTGATTATTGTCATCAATCTAATTTAACTCCTCATTCTCAATTAATGAATTTCAAATTGAATTCTAAATTCTTAAGTAAAAAATTCAAGCATATGAAGGTGAGAGAGTCCACCAACATAATTTATGGATAAGAAATTCTTCTTGCTTAAGTATGATTTCAGTAAAATAAAATATTAAGTACTAAATAATTTGAGAACTAAAAATTAAAAATAAATAATTTTAGTACTAAGTTTTAAGAATTGAATTATTACCAAATTTATTAAACACCATTAAATTAAAATTTAAAACATATTAATAAATCAAAGTTATAAGTGATAAAAATGATGATGATAATTGTGATGGAACGATGGTGAGTAGATGGTAATTGCAATAATAGCGATTCCATTAGTGGTAATTATGATAGTAAAAATAATTTTAATAGTGATATTTGTAATGAATATAATTGTGGTGATTATGATAGTAAAAATATTCTTGATGATGATGACTTGAGAGTGAGATATATGTTAATAAAAGCTATGAAAATGATGAATTTATAATATTTAATTTATTAAGTAAAAATTAATTATTTACAATATCAAATAATTTTTTGAAATTAAGTACTTAATAAAAAATATTACTAAATACAGTTAAAAAAAGTTAAAAACTGAGTTATCAAACAAACATAAAGAGTCCAGTTCAGATAAAAAGACCTATCAACTCAACCCAAGACACAATGAAATAGAATGAATCCTGTCAGCCCAACACATAATGAAAAAGGATGAATTCCACATGGTATAATATTTAGAGATATGAATACGAATTCCACTGTAATCTAGTCCATCTGGTCTATTACAGTAATTAAGCAATTTCCTATTTAAGCAATTGAGGAAACTATAGAGTGACAATCAATACTAGCAAAATTTAGCACAATAATATACACAGAAAGATAATTTCATTTTCATCTACCATTCATAAATTTCTCTCAATTTTCCAGTAAGAGACAAAGGGGAAAATGTGTATTATTTCCCACAAGCATAAAGGCTTGGATCCTCTGAACCCTAAAATATGATTGCAGAGAAACAATGAGGGTAAGAATGCAAATATGGACAACATATTTGGAGGGGGAGAGAAGAAAAAATGAATGAAAAAAAAAATCATCTATTGTACAAGTTACAAGTGCTGACATGGAATGCTGCAATTGTGGTTCAGAGAAGCGATATGATCAGACTTGGTTACAAGATGGTTCCCAATAGCCATATATGCAAGAAAAGCCAGTAAGCAATAAAGCCCAGCCTAGCCCTTGGACGGCTCATGAGAACTCGACCACCGGATACCCTGCACAGGTTAAAAGAGCAGTTTAGTTTTAAGTTCGATACATAAATTTAGTTCCAGCAAATTCACCATTACTAGTATTTTCACTCCTGGTCTCCTAGTCAGCTAAATTTAGCTTAAGAAACAAAATGGAGCAACTATATTCCATTGTCACCCCCCCACCCCCACTCCACACCTTCTTTCTGTTCCAGTCTTAGGACTAGAGAACCCGTGGCATAGCACTTGCTACTCCCACCTTGTGCCCACTCCACAAGCTCAGAAATGTATCATACAGATCACGTAGAAAAAACAAGAGCAGCACAAGTTTTCCCTCATCTATTCCCTGTTGGCCTAGTACCTATTTAATGGATAATGAAGAACTTTTACCATATTCCATCAATTCGATCTGCAAGTGACTTTCCTTGCTTGGGAATTAGACCTGAAGTATTGAGAGACTTGAAAACATGACCTGCAATGAAAAAACCTTATAAATCCTCCAAGCCCTTAAACTTGTTATATGCCTACACAACTAAAATGCAAACCTTTGTCCTCGTCAGTTTCCTCATTGTGGACAAGACTAGCAGATTCTGGATCAATACTGAGGACAAGATGGTCAGTTGATCCTTTCCGCATAGTTCGCAATTGAGCTGCTGAGGGAACAGGAGATATTGCATTCTTTCCATTTGGACCCTGCATAAGCATAAAGAATAAATGTGTTCACTTCTCTATGTTCTGCAAGGTTGAAGAAACATTGAGTATTACCCAAAAGCAGGCAACAGCAAGCATAACCAAGACTAATTGAAGGATACTGATGGAAGCAACTCTGGCATTCTGTAGTAGTATTCTTCCGTTATTTATCTAATTTTAGCTCTAAAAGAGAGAGAGCTCTGATTTTGAACATGACACATGTTAAACACTTGGCAGCCAACTGGTCACCTTACAGTGTAATTAGAGCGCCATACAAAAAGTTACAATATTACATTTGGAAAGGATTTTGACATTACTGTCAGCAGATTTCAATTGTCTTATGGGAGCACAAAAAAGAGTGGAGTTTAAAAGATTGAAGTGCATAGCAAAACAAGCAGTTACCTTTACAACAGAAAGCAGGTTAAAAACATGAACAAGAAGCAAAGGAAAAAAAAAAAAAAAAGAAGGAAAGCAAGAAAGAAAGAGAAAGGAAAAGGAAAAATAGATAGGGGGAGGGGGTCATAGCAAAGCAGTTTCAGCTGTGAAAGACCTATTTTCCTATAAACTAAAGATCCCTTGCCTAAATTTCATGTGTTCACTACATGCAACAATGCACATGATTAATTAGCACAGTGGAGCATCTAAAAACAACAGAACAGGAACTGCATAATAACTGTAAACAGATTTCTCCCATCACCCTTCCACCTAAAACTAATTAATTTTTGAACCGAGCAAGTGGTCAACTTCTGGGATGAACTGATGACATTCATCAAATTCTGAAGGTAAAAGGCTTGTAGTGGAATTTGAGCGAAAAAATATTTTACCACATCTTCGATTTCAGATATCTCCGATTCAGTAGGTAATGGAGGTGCCTCAAAGATGCTCCTTTCTGGGACAATCTCCGGCTGAACAGTTTTACTGTGGAATGAATCTTCAAGCAATTTAACCTTGCTTGATAATTCCTCTGTAACCTTCTGGCTCCCAAGCAACCTTATGCCAAGTTCCTGAGCTTGGGATTTTGAATTTTTGGCTTCCAAAAGCAAGGCCATAACTTGTTTTTCTATTGCCAGCAAAAGCCTATGCAAACCAGCAGATTTTGTATCTCCAACAATTGTGCTACCTCCTAATATATCAATAAGTTTTTCCAAACCAAATGTTGTTTCAGAGAATTCAATCTTCATCTTTTCAAATTCTTGGTTAGTTCTAATGTGCGTTTCAATTTCCTCCTTTAGACGTTCAATTTCAAGAACTTGCATTGATAGAGTTGATTGTAGCCTGTCTTTGTCATGAGATAATGCTGTTATTTGATGATGCAACTGAGGTACGTTTTCAATGATGTAAAACAGTTTTTGTACATCAATGGAGCTATGGGGCTCCCTGCCCCCAAACTCTGACACTGCAAAAGAAATTTGGAGCCCTCTTATCTCATCGAAAAGGGTTTTCAATTCAGATGTGGACATAAGAGCATCTTCTGCCTCTGGAAAAACAAACACGAGCAAGTAGATTACAGTGAATAAAGCAACTAAATTAAATATATATTATTATCACAAAAGTATGCACCTTGTTCTTTCATTGACAAATTATTTTGCAAATTAGTAATTTCTGCTTCTTTTTCCTTCAACTTCTCCCCTATGGACTCATAATCCTCTGTTTTGAGCCTCAGATCTTCACAAGAATTGCGTAAGGCTTCTACCTCACTTTCTAGCTCATAAACCCTATTCTGCAAGAGACCACTTTCTTCTGTGACTTTTTCATATGCAGCTCTGCTTTCTCTCAATTTCTTGGGCAAGTCTTCAGTTTCAGCAGCTGCCACCTTACTTCTGCTCTCAAATTGCTTAGTTAGAGTATTAACCTTCCTTGCAGCCAATAGCAAATTTTCAGCTATCTTGTCATACCTGCTGCCATCAAGACTTTTCTGATACTCTATGTCATCAGCACCAAATTTGGTCGCTTCTAAAATCATACTATGATTTAACTTTCCAATCTCAATGGAGCTCAGTTCCAGTAAATTGTTCTTGTCTTCAAACTGCAGTTGGCATATGGCATTAGTGCAAGCAGACAGTAAAACTTGGCAATCTTTCTCTAACATGGCAATGCTTTTCTCTTGTTCCTCTTTGTGCATTTGCACTTTCTTAATTTTCTGTTTCATGGACTCCATGTGCTCAAAAATGATAGTTACTGCATCATCAACTGTCACTAGTTTTCTCAACAGAGCTTCAATAAACTCCTCTGACCACGTAGAGAAACCTTCAAAATTGTTGACAAGAACTGTGTTTCGCAACTGACACCCTTCAACAGTTTTCTTAAAACATAACGAAATATTGTCAACATCTGCAGCATTCACATCATCATTGTCTGTTTCTAGGTTCACAATATTGCCAAGGTCATGCGGAAAAGCTTTCATCACATTTGAATCTTCCTGGAATGTATTAAAAGTGCTGTCAGAGGAAAGCCACATAAATTTAATTCATGTCCAAAAAAGTATAAAAGGAATGAGACATATGATATTACCTCCCTGATAAAGTGATTTGGCAGCAGTTCTGAACCTCTTTTAACCAATTGGTCTTTTATGTTTCTGAGAATGAGATCCACATTTTTCAGGTTCACAAATTCCCTCTCAAAATGTTGTCTGACCATGGGTAACAAACTCTCATTCCTTATAAGCATTTGAAGGTTACCAATGTGATGAATGAGCTCAGCTGAACTATTTTCTAAACTGCCATTTCTTCCAGCTAATTCATCCATACACGCCTTCAACTTGGAATTAAGAGTTGAAATCTCCTGCTCAGCAATTTTCTTTTCGCCTTCGAGCACAGAAACATTATCTGCTGCCTTTGATAATGCATCATCCAGCGATCTCATAGTCGTGGAGGCGTCAGACAGCCTACTAGCCTGTGACTCAGCTTCTTCTTTCAGCTTGCTTAGTTCATTTTCCAAATTGGTTCTACCAACCTGGATATGGTAATTTTCTTCAGTAAGCAGAGAAACATTGGCTTCTGCCTGAGATAGTGCATCTTCAAGTGATTTTATAGCTCTATAAGCCTCAGTTAGCTTGCCAGTTTGAACAACAACTTCCTCTCTGACTCTCTCTAGCTCCAACTCTGTCACAGTTCTGCTTAGTTGAGCCTCTTCTCTCTCTTTCACAATGAGAGAAATATTCATTTCTGCCAGAGATAATGCATCTTCAAGTGACTTTCTAGTCTCAAAAGCCTGGGCAAACTTGCTAGTTTGTTTCTGCAATTCCAGCTTAGCATTTTCCTTAGCAGCTTCTGTTTCTGTCTTCTCTTCAGTTAGTTGAGAAATGCTATTCTCCGCAACTGACAAGGCATCTTCCAGAGACTTTATAGTTTGTTGTGCCTCTACTAATTTAATGGCTAGAATACTGGTTTCTTCCTTCACTTTATCCAACTCATGCTCCACATGGCTCTTAGCTTGCTGGCATTGATTCACATATCCTGCAAGCCAGTTCATCTTCTCTATAGGCTCTTCAAAAATGGAATCAGCAGGAAAAGCAACGCTATCAGCAGATTCAATTACTCTCTGTAACACGCCGTTGCTTTCTGATAAAAACTGCTCAAGTCGATCCCGCTGATTTTGCATAGCAACAAGATCAGCCTCTAATTTTGGGACTTGCTCTAGATCAGTAGACAATTTATTTATCTGATCGCTGCACTCAGCAACTTTACACTCTTTTTGTTTTAGTTCAAGCTTCAACTTCTCAATTTCTGAGTTCTTTTCATCCAGACTAAATTTCAAATTTTCCCGATCTTGAACCAGTCCCTTGCCTTTCTTAACTGCCAAAGACAGCTTCTCCCTTAGCAAAGTAGATTTCTCTTCCGATCGCTCAAGATCTTTCTGCAGAGAGTCTTTTTCTTCCTTCGACGCAGCAAGTTCTGCAGATGCCACTCTAAACTCCTCAGACAGATTGCTCACCTCGGATCTCACCAGAACATCTTCTTCTAGAAGTTTCTCACAGAGCATCAATTCCTGATCCCTTATATATAAGAGATTCTGCATTCTCTCAAGAACCTCGGCTTTAGCAGGTGAAGTATCAAAAGAAGCACCACTTTGTTCTTTTATCTTCTCAAAGCATCTCTCAACGAGTGTCGCCACATCAGAATAAGTCTCAGTTATTCCAGAACCCTCTAACAACAGCCTCACCATCTGATCCTTCTCAGATGAGATTTGATGTGTTTCTTTGGCAGCTTCTTCGAATTTGTATGCTAGATCATCCAGTTCTAGTTTAAAGTACTCCTTTTCTTGTGATTCTGCTAGAAGTGTGGCACTTAAGCGATCGATCTCATTATGTGCAGCTTCCTTTGTTCTAAGGACTTCATCTTGCAACATATATATTTCATCTTTTGCCTGGTTAAGCGATTCCTTAAGCCAACCTATTTGAGTTTCCAAATCAGATGATGATGCAGTTTCCGGCAGATCAATTAAATATAAGGCATCTCTCAATCTATGGAATTCTAACAAATTAACCTTCAGTGCATTTCTCTCCTCCACAATCCATTTGAATCTCTCAACAGTATCCATCAACTGAATTTCTGCAGGTGCACCGATCTGAGAGAAAATTTCTTCAAGGCTGTCAAGAACTCCGTTTCTTCGTAAAAGATTTTCCTGAAGTGATGCAACCAAATCTACAAGCCACTTTAATCTGTCGATCATATCCATTGATTCTATTTCTTCAAAAAAACTAGTCTGAGAAAAAATTGCTTCCAGATTTTCAAAAACTGCAGTCTTTTGTGATAGTACTTCCTGCATTGATGCAGACAGATTTACAAACCATTTGAATTTCTCAGCAATATCCACTGATTGAAGTTCCTCAGGCACACTGATATGAGAAAAAGCTGCTTCAATGCTTTCAAGAACGGCATTCCTTTGTGAAAGTGTTTCCTGCAGTGATGAAGACAGATTTACAAGCCATTTCAATCTCCCAGTAAGGTCCATTGATTGAAGTTCCTCAGGCACGCTGGTCTGAGAAAAAACTTCCTCCACACTTTCAAGAACAGCATTCCTTTGCGATAGTGTGTCCTGCAATGTTGCAACCAAGTTTTCGCACTTGACTAACTCACCCTTGCATGACGCAGCAGCCTCAGAGACACTTGACTTCTCTTGTAATTCAACCAGACATTTCTCAAGCTCGCTTGTTTTCTCTGCAAGAGACTGCTTTAGTGAATCCCGTTGCTGAACCAATGCTTTCCCTTTTGTCACTGCTATACTAAGCTTTTCTTTGGTATTAGCACACCTATTCTTTTCCTGTTCAAGCTCCATCTTCACTTTTTCAAGCTCTGAATTCGCCATCTCTGCCATAGATTTTTCCTTGTCAACTTCCTCAACTAATTTCTTACTTAAATCTTCCAGATGGCTCACTTTTTCCAGCATCTCAGCTTCTCTTCTCTTGAGTTCTAGCAACTCACTACGAGCAACAGCAAAAACTGACCCATACCCAAACTCCTCTTGCACCCCAACATTAAACCCTCCCTCTAACAAACACTGCCTAAGTTGATCAACTTCATAAAGAAACCACCTATACTGATCCACCAATAAACAAGTACTTCTCTCA
>CATIWR010470999.1:0-38471 GCA_949677035.1 Omphalea diandra | reverse complement strand
CATTCTTCATGGTTGTTTGGTGGGGTATTTATAGCCAAACATCTTCAAAGAGACGTTGCAGATCATAGCTCATTAAATCCTTGAGACATGCTTGACAGATTCTGCATTTAATGCTTGTCAGGATGAAATCGCGGTCTCTACTGCCTTTCGCGGTCGCAAATTCCAAATTCTTCAAGCGAAACCCCGTTTGTTTCTAACGGCTAGTCCACGTGACATCTTCTTATTTGTTTACACGGAAAATATAGTCGTTGTCCTTTATCTACTTTCAGAAGTTGCGGTCGCGAGATTTTCTTGCATAGGGCGCGACTGACACCGCGATTTCAACTGCCAAAATCGGTGTCTTTCTTCCACAAGGTTCGCGGTCGCTACTAGCAAGATGTCTTCACGATTTTTGACTTCCAACAGTTTTGTTGGACACTTGTCAGGCTGTGGTTGTGGACTTGCTTCCCTCTTGAATTTCTTTGAAATTCGCTGTCGCGACTTAGCGGAGATTTCGACCGTGAATTCGTCTGTGACAACTTGACCTTACTCTTCTCATGGATCGCAGCCGAGAATTGACACTGCGATTTCCACTGCTTGATTTTCAACATGTCTTAACATGAATCGCGGTCACGAATATGTAGGTTGCGGTCGCGATTATCATGCTTCTTTGGAATTCATCAACTTCTTCATTTCTTCTTGAGGGATTGATTCAATTCTGCAATAACAACACTTATTTGAAACATTAGTGATGATCAATCTACTTTGTCAAGATCAAAAGAGGTTTTAAACAAAACATAATAGTCCTAGTTCAACAAAACATAATAGTCCAAGTCAACGAATTGACCATTTAGCGTCAAAAACTTCATCTCTCTCCTTGAGCCTCATCTAACTACAATGAGGGTAGTGATCTCAAACTCAAGACAATGATGAGGATAACAATCTTAATAAGTGATAAGCAAACAATACATGCAAGATTGATTGTTCATAAGAATTTTTATGGGTACATGTTGATGACTAACATAATGAAGACAAGTTTGGATCAATAGAGCATGAAGTCATAGGGCATGGTAGAGAAAAGACCACAAAGTTCAAGATGCAACTTTTAGAATGTAACTAAGAAGTCTTTTTGTTTTTCCTTTTAGGATACCATATCATTATTTTACATGTCATCTTTATTGCATATGCAAAATATATTTTGATAGGCAAATTGTCATGATCCAAATTTAAGATCAGATTAATGCTAGAAATTTGGGGGGGTCTGCAATATAATGGCTATATTGTGGATCCATAACATTCTATATCTTGTATAACATCATCACACATGCATTTTCAACATGCCATGATATATGTTTGACAATTAATCCAAAAGATAAAATCAAGTTTTTGCTTAAAAATAGAGTTCTCTCACTCTCATTATAACAATTTTTTAAATAAAAGCATTATACTTATCCTTAAATTTCATAAAATATTCCTTAATGAAAATAAGATTTAATATAATGAATTAATCATAAACCATCAATATCACATTCCATAATTAACATTCCATATTCATAATTCTAGTACATTCCTCAAGAAGTGGCACAAGCAATGTTACAAGACATAATCATTATATCTTATTAGTTAAAGTGCATATTTTATAATAGGAATTTAGTACAAAATGGATACAATCCCCAACATAATTGAATTATAGACATCCATAACCCTTCTAAACTTAGTATAATAAATGTCCAAAAAGTATAAAATTCTTCCCATAGTCCTGTAAGCCTGTCTTCAATGAAATCAAAGAATTTTAGCTTGGAGTAAGCCTTTTTATATTTAGCAAATAGATAAACTTAATATAAATCTCATTAAAACCAAGCAAGTCAAAACTCTACATTTTAACACTTTCATTGCTAAAAACATTTACATGCATTTATTATATCTATATAACAATCAATTCTATAGTTAAGGTAACTCATACCTATGGAAATCTCACTTGAGTCATTCCCATTTACCCATCCTTACAATCAACTTATGTCTCCTAATACCCAAAACCATAGGAGGTATTCTCTTGGATATCTTAGGAGTAAAATTAACATTTCATCACTTTTATTCAATCATTATTCCAAGGTTCATAACTAGCTATGAAGCATCAATATGGATTTTCAAATCATCCATAAGTCTACTAACACATCATAATTGTTTCAATGCAACTACCCTATATTCCTAATGGCATAATATATGCACATACCTATATTAAATTCCCTTATGAAGCAATTTTCATAATTACATGCCAAATGATGCATAGATGAAAATTTAGCAGCACAATTTAAGAGAGATATATATATTAAAAAAGATAATCTATTCACAACTTGTCATCCCAATCATTCAACCCCATACGATTCTCAAAGTTCTCCTTGATCATATGGAAAGTTTAGCTATACACATATCATAACCTCAAATTAACACATAAAAATCAGGAAGAATCAAACTAAACTCATAATAAACCTCAGTAGTTCCGTCTAGAGTTCTTAAAATCTTACAATTACCTATAACATCACTAACTCTACAAGAAACTCTAGGTCCTTCTAAAGCAACAAGCATCATGAAATTAATATAAAATTAAAACTCAGGCCAATTGTTAGACTAGCCAAACAATCCCATAATAACACCTCAACCCATAATCATTCACATACTCATTTCTCATCCAATGTATACTTGAGCTCAATCAAACCTAAAATCAACTCAAGAATAAGTTTAGAATAAAGGTTGAGGCATAAACTTACTTGATTTAATAAAAATAAAAACCCAAAAGATCTTTAAGAAATCAAAGTCAACCCTATTATATTTGATATTGAGATCAATGTAAAGACTAAAGTCTTAAAATAGTGTTTAAAACATATTTATAACATGATTTTAGAGTTTCAAAGTGTTTAAGCAAATGGAGAGAAGTTTAGAAACAAAAAAACATAAAGTGGGTTAGAGAGACAAGTGTTTTAGGCAAATTTCTAGGTAATAGGTTCTTTTATAGCTTAAGAGGTCGACACTAGTATACAACCCATGTAAAATTTTACCTAAAACTATTAAAACCTTATGTGCAGCCAATATGGCTATGTGGATGCAAAGGACCTGAAGTGTAAAACTCTAGCTCATTATAGGTATGTAAAGTAAAAACATGGCCATGTAATCCTAAGTTCCCTCACAAATCTCACTTTAAGCCTCTTAAAGCAATAAGGTTTAACCTTTATGTCAGCTTCTTCAAACTTATTCCTAGGGTCTTTGAACATCATACTAGATGCATAAAATATTCTAAGAACGCTCCAAATATATTAGTAACACATCAAAACATGTCAAAAGCAAACTTCGTGCTTACGTAAATGGTTTTTTCTTAAATAGTTTTAAGCAAACACAACTTAGATCAAATGATTATAAAGACTAAAGGCACATGATCTTTTTATTACTAAAAGCAATTTATGTTCCCTTTAAGAGTCTAAAAGAGACAAACTTTATAAGGATAAGTATTAACTTAGTCTAAGCCAGATGTTTTTGAATACAAGCTAAAAAATAAGTAAAGGCTACCTAATAGTAAAGTTATTGATTTTGTCTTATACTCTCACGATCATACATTAGAAGACCTTTAGAGTAAATATAATAGAAAATTTGAAAAGGAATAACTCAACTCTCATGCTTTCATTAATCTTATATCTCAATCTGATGGGTCGTGCTATATGCAGGAATTCATAAGGCAATATTATAGATGGATGATCTTCTCTGAAGTCTGTAGCCTCAGTTTTTAGTAACTAGAACTTATGATATAGAGGAAGCTATTCAATTTGCTTTATCTACTTGCCTACTAACTCTTATCGTTCAGGGCAAAGTTCTTATTTATTATCAAGTATGAGAAAAGTAATGCTTATTTATGCGTGTTATGCGAAAACAATTTGTTTTCAATTGGAAATTGATGAAAAATGGTGATTGGAGAGTAAAAAAATGGTATAATATTAAGCTACATATCCTGCACCACTATTGGTAAAAGTTGTTCAACCTGAAGAAAGAGCCATGTACCGTGAGACAAAAGCTATAGCTGCTCAAGTCGTATGCGTTAAGGGATTATGTAACAGGGCTATGTAACAGAGCCGCTACTTTAGCTAAGGCTTTCGCGTTGGGCTTCGCTCTTTTGAGGTTGCATACGCCAACAAATTACCAAGGGACTTGATTCAGTTTTGCAAGGTTATTATAAGACAGGAACCCAAAATTTCCACTTCTGTTCCGAAGAAGAAAAACATATAATAGAATACGAGATTGGTTTTGTTGTCTGAACTTGGGATCAATTTCCATACCAAAAACAGTTTGATTTCATTGCAAAGGAAAAAGAGAAATGCTAGCAACAATTGCTTATCAACACTCTCTTTTAACACTCTTCATCTAATTGATCCACATCATCAATTTAAATTTTTAATATTTGAAAGATTATGTAAAGTTTTTGTGAATGAAAACTTTCCTTCCAATTATTACAATGAGTAATCTAATATAATAGATTACTTTTAAAATTTTAACTAAAATGTCATATTAACCAATCAAATAGAGAGCGTTGAAGAGTGTTAATGACTGTTGCAAGCATTTCCCAAAGAAAAAAATCATATCAATTGCCCAACTGAAACAAAAGACAATGAAAATGAAAATGAACTAAAGAAAATCAACAAAAATTAATTTTAGCAGATAATTTACAATGCGGCATGGTGGTCAATCTACAAAGCTATATACACAAAATCACCTAAAATTACAAAGCAATTTGACACGAGGTTCAAGGATATTTACTCAGAAACAGCAGTGATCCTTCAAGACCTGCCTAGCAAGATGTAGCGCTCCACTTTTTTATGTATATCAAGTGCAAATTGTAAGCTGCCTCCTTACGTAGGCCACAATAACATGGCTGTAGATTTTCTATGAGATCTGAGTTTTCATTCAACAGTTTTGGAATAGGATAGTTCTTTTCACTTGTTTCAAGCACCTTTTCATAATATGAAGCTGCAAGAGATACAAGTCCAACATGATGCTATGCATGAGCAATATTATAAGATGCCTCCTGCAAAGATACCTGTACAACAGAAATTTTTGTCAACATTGTATGCAAAAGAAGTGTGAATTTTATATATTTGGTTCAACCACCCAGGTCTTTGCAATTTGCGAGACCAAAAAATTAGCAGCCAAAAACGTGAAGCTGTGGTGGAGGTTAGAGAAAGGTGAGGACCACCTCCTGAATGTATAGCGCCTAAGCTGGTTGGGCTTCCAATGAAGTTAGGACATCAAGACATCATTAAAGAAGGCAAAATTTGCATTCTTGATCAAACAATAATCAGATGGGAAGAAGAGACAATTTGCAGAGTTGGCCAAAAAGATGGAGACAACAATTGCAATTGTAACAATATAAACATAAAACTGATGAACTGATGCATGCTTACGCGCAAAGATCAATAACCTTTTTCGCACATCTAGGAAAATCTGGCTAATACCTTCAAAGTGCCTTCTTCCAAGAAGCCTTTGGCATTGCACATATAGATCATTCTTGGAACAAATAATTTAGAATTTAATACCTTGTTCACTTGAACATTGATTCCCATCCATCACAAAAGAAATTCTTATGAATGAAGAAATTTTTATCCCTTGTGGCATTACAGAATATTAATGCTTATTTAAGTGACTAGAGCAGGGTAAGTTTCAGTCTATTGCTGCTAAGCTAGTCCTTCTGCTAAAGCAGACAGCTGGACATAATTGTCCATTTTTATTTTAACTCTCATCCATTATAACATTGTTGAACACCCATAACAGTATAAAGTAATTTCTTAAGCACAAAGAAATTGACAACCAGATGTAAGGTTACAAAAAATGGTTGACAAACACTGTAAGCATGCATTTAAATGAAGTATGATAATGAAAGCAAACCTGGTTGTTTTCAGCAATCCGTAAATTGTTAAAGAGGAATGACAAGCCTTGTACAAGACATTAAAGCTTATTTTGAAGTCTAAATCCAAAGGCTAAATTAAGGCCGGCCGTTCCTGGATTAGACAACCATCTCCTAAAGATTTAATCATGTCAAAAGCAGCTATGTAATCTTCAAAACTGAAGGAAAGATGGAGCAAATCTTACCCACACAAAGATTAATCAGAGGATTCTCTGGCAACCGTTTATAAGCTGCTAGATATTCTCTCACAGCATCTTGGTAATGACTGGCCAATGTAAACTGATGCCCATAAATCACAAGGGGTGGTACACAGTTGTCATGTTTGGTTCTCATATGACGTAGAAAATTTGCATGCATTGAATGGTTCTTTCCCAACCTAATATATCAAATGCAAACTTGTCCATGAATATTAAATAGAGATCCAACTACAAGATTGCATAAACCAAAATATTCCAACATATGGTTTAGTGTTTTTGCAATGAATCGTAGACCATATCCTTGCTTACATATTAACCCTAAATACCCACTCAAAAGAAGGGAAGAGACATTGGAAAAAGAATATCAAACACAAAGGTCTACACTTTCTTTTGTTGAAAAATATGTGAAGGAAAAAATCAGTCCGACGTTAACAGGTAACATACCAGAAAGATACTTTCCAGCAAGAGCAAAAGTTAAGGAAATATATTATGCAAGTATGCTTGGATGGCTTGTCCAATTAAACTAAGATAAAATTCAACTACAGAAACAGAGGAGCATTGCAGAGAAAATTTCATTAAAATATCTTTATCTATCAGCATATGACCACATCAGAGCCTTTTGATGATTGTATACTTACACCATTTTAAATTACATAACTTAATGGATATGCAAATGAACTAACCATAAAAATACTGTGCGCATATGGTGATGGATGACCAAGGGCTGTTAGATATGTTGCTGACTGACACATAATTGTCATCAAATTATATTTTATACTTGCAATGTTCTAAAGAAAAACCAACAGGGCTTCACTTTTCTTGAGAAAAAAATTCTCATCTTAGTATCTCAATAATTGTATATGGAAATAACCAAATAGGCTTTAGATAGAATTGATCCAGTGCTCCATGTCTACTCAGCTAAAGCCTCAACTCAAGTCAAAACAAAACAACTTAGGGACTGCTACACGAGTCCTTTTTGGCCTTTCAAAGTTAAGCTTTTCAGTAGATTCTGCAATACCGGCCAGCATGATATTGCTATCCAAAACCATCTTCCTGTGCCCAAGGAAGAAGATGTCCAATATGGGAGAAGTGCTATGCCACCCAGTAATTCGGTTTCTCATTTGCTGAACTTCCTGGACTACTCATAATATTAAAAATAAAGTATTGCTAAATTTCCTCAACTACTAGTAATATTAAAGACAAATAATGCACTAACATAAGGCTCCAAAACTGCTCAGCCAATCCTGACAACACACTGATATTTATTAAGTCACCACCACAACCTATCCCACTTGACAATGTACAGCTATTCCATGAAACCACTCCTCCAATACCCATTGAGAAGAGCAATTTCTGGAAAACTCTTCTTCCATTAAAGGAAGATCTCATGCATCACCTTCTAATATTCTCACTCATTCACTCAACTTCACTGATGAAAACCTTTTTCTTTTTTTTTTTTGGCTAAAGAGACTCTCAAAATTTTATTTTAAATCAACTAACTTTTAGTTTTTGAAAGAAACTCAAGCTTTACTAATTATTGCAGTAAATAAGTGAATTAAAAAAATTCTCTCTCATTTATAATTAAATAATTTTCTGTGGCAGTACATGGAACAAAATGCACTCAGTCAAGCTTATATGCGCCCTGAATTTTCTCACTTGTTTTTAAATTGTAAGGGCCTGGGCTATTTGGAATCACCCTTTGAGTATTTTTGGAAAAAGCTGGATGCATCTGGAACATTCTTTTAGCTTTAAACCAATGTTATAAGAAGACTGCATTTTCCAAATTGGGTTTTCAATTTTAATATGTTCTGAGAAAAGGTGGTTTTCATGGCTTCCTTCTGGGCCTATGCTTTTGGAGGCTTTCAAAAGAATGTGTCTTTGGCATGATTCAGTAAGATCTGAGGGCACTACACTGTTTTCCTTGTTTCTTTTGTGCCATACATACACAGCACGATATTTACAGCCCTAAAAATGACTATAAATCACATCACAAGCTTCAAAATAGTTAATGATGATATAAAAAAAAAAATAATAATAAGGCATCTTTGCAAAGCACACTACTTCATGAAAAAATATTTCAACCTAGAGAAAAGTAAGTTCAGAGGATTCTGTACCTTAAAGTTATTTTGTAATAGCAGTTCCAGGAGGCAAAACTGTATGGATGCTGCAGAACAACTGACCTTACACAATCAAACCCATGATTAGAATCTGTCGTCTTGTATGATATCTCTGCAGAATATATGCAAAATGCTCTGTTTAGTGAAGCTTTCAAAAGTACATTTCATTCTTTTAGTAACAAATACTTAAGTTTGGCTTTTAGCAGGGTATCTTCTGAAATAAACTATGGAGAAGGAAAAAGCTTGATGAAGAGTGAACTTTTATTTATAATTTTAGGACATAGAGGCACTTTTTTAAGAATTTTTATATTTTGGAGCATAGGCTCCCTTCTTTAGGAATTGGAACTGAAATATAAGGTAATCAATTCATAAGTTTAGGAGTTACAAGCTGCAAGAGACTCAAGTTCCTCCTTCTTTTCAACAGGCAGTTTCTCGTACGCCAATCTCCGGGTGAGGTTAATAATCTCTAGTGCTTCCCAACACCTTTGCAGTGATTGCAGTGCCTTGCACAACTGTAAATCTTACAGAAGAGTGAAATCTAGGAGACAATAAACATGTTATAGCTTTTATTTAACCTGATGATTCTCAACAATATAAAAAAAAATTACTTCAACATCCACAAAGAAACAGAATAGGAAGAAAAGGGTTTTGCAAAGGAAAAAAGTAATAACAAGAAAAGACAAAAGAAAAAAAATGAATAAAAGAGTGGGAAAACAATACCAACATTTATAATCAGATCATGATACTCTTCGTCCTTCAGAAAATTAGGAAGGGGGGAACTCTGACTTCTTCTTCCTGCAGGTACCCCAGAAGAAATGTATGCCAGGGGGATCAGGGCCAAATTATAGGACTTCAAAGTTTACAGTTAATTGAATTAACAACTCTAATGTTACACAGTTCGAAATCCAATCAAAAGTACTTTACCAAAGTTTCATCAACTGAATCATCGGTACGCCAGTCAATGCCAGCAGCCTTTGCCACAGCTTTCAGTTCTTCCTCCTTTTGAAGCAACTTCCTTGCTCTAGATGCTTCAATCACAACTAGTTAATCTACTATTTGTTAAGATGATCTATGATATACAACAAAGTGCAGATGTTCTAAAGCTTTTTGTAGCATAGAAAAAAATCATTTACCAGATTACAATAAATGTACTTGTAATTGAATTTTAGCAGTCACTAAATTTGGTCATCCTAGTACAATTCATATTGAATGGAAAATGGATTCAATAAAGAAAGGACTGCAAATTTTGATTATTAGGTTCCTTGTAAATTTTATAACTTTACGAGCTTTTTCGAATTAGGAATATTGCACCCTTTGTTTATTTAATTCTATCAGAGTTAAGGGCTTTCTATTCATCTCCTACATATATTTGATAACAGTTATTGCACAAATCAATCTTGAAATAGAATATGTAATAAGTACTGAAGTCTACAAGTGTAAAAACAATACAGTGACCTTAATAATCCTTCCACAATCAAAAAATATTCTCCAATGCAGCTGCAGGTGTAACAGATGGAACAAGGATTTTTTTTTTTTTTAAATGTCGTTGCAATAAGCTCCTATACTTGTCTATTCAGTTTAGGAAAAAATTTTAAATCACGGTCGTGATCACGCTAGCCCTGTAGATGTGTAAATGCCTTGCAGTCAAGTGTAAAGGATGTGGCAAGTGCTATGGTGCTGTTTTCTTGAAAATACTCACAACATGCTAATATTCATTAAAACTAAGTTACTATGTCTATGTGACATTTTTGAAGTCATATCACTTGAACATACCTATTATCTTTAATTTAAAAAAAAATTACATAAATCAATCCAAACATATGACAAATTTAATAGATTTGAAACAAAATATTATTAGATCAATTCTTATTATATATTAGTCATTGGGAAGACAATAATTTCAAGAATCTAGCATTTAAGTTTGTCTATTTTTCTTTTCAATCAATCATGTAGCTTATTTAAAGTTGGAAGTGGAAAGCATTTCAATCTGAATAATAAATTAGTAATTATCACACAGAACCCATTAAACATGTCACATAAATAAAAGGAAACACCATCTCCTTAAACTTGTCACGAGCGGAACAGGAACCAATGACAGCAGATCAACATAAAGCACACAGCAAGAAAAGCATTTTTCCACATCAAAGGAGCAGAAGTAAAAACTCAAAATCCTACCATACAAGCTATGAAATCTTAAACACTGGAGAAACCAAGGAAAGATCAGATGTTGAAGCCTTCAAATCTTAAACTGTCCAAGAGAATTCAGAAGAATTTCAGGAATTTAAGGAGGAAGATGATGGAAGTGTCTAGCACGGATCATCTGAAAATTATACAAACAGTTTCCTCATTCTTCTCTTTTTCTTCATTTCTATGAGTTTCATGCGGTTTTTCTCAAATTTTGGCCACTTATTCATCCACAACCACCATTTACTGTTGTTTTGGCGATTATCCATTGCAAGAACTCGAATGTTACATAACCACATCAAACATTTGACTAGTGAATTGGAAAAAAAGGGGGAAAATCGGAAAGTATAAAATTAGGACCCCCTAAATTCCATTACATATTGGCTGATTTGATAAGTAAAAACCGCAGTTCAGGCCACTCTATCAGATGCTGAAAATTATTCATGGCCAATAACTAAGAAGATAATTTAACAGGCATTACAAAGTCGTTAGCGACTTACCCAACACAAGAAAAACAAAATTAAGCCAAAAAGAAATAGTAGAAACTACTCTGCGTAGACAATTTACAAATATATAACTCTCACCCGTCTTTTTCAACCTGAGGACTAGGTTATGCAGGAGTCTTATCAAGGTGGTAAATCAAGAAATCATGAAAATATGTTTGAAAAACCATCAATGATCTGCCTCGAAAGGTCATCATCACCAGTTGCTGGGTTAGCTTTGGTATCAATCCAAAAGCACCTCTGTGATCATAAAAGAGTGTAGTTCTTTCATCAATTAACAAACCATAATTAACTACTCACAGATCTAAGCGAGAAGCCAGTGGCCTAACTCCTCCGAATACATTAACAGCTTCCCCAACATCCAGAATTTTGGTTCTCTCACGGACAACACTTATTGTCAGCCTTCTTTTTACCTAATTTAGATCAACGCAAAAATCAGTAAAGAAAAGTAAATATAATGATCTTCATGTATCATCTTTGGGAATCTATTGACTGCAAACATTTATTGTAGTAAGGTTATTTTTTTTCAACACAAATCAAATAACATAGCCAGCATAGCAAATGAGATAAAAACTTAGCACAGTTAGAGCCCAACATGTCAACAATTGGGAGTAGCAACTAAATGAAAAAGGAGTTAAATGTAGTCAAATGATTAACCAATTGCTGAATTTATATAAAGAAACACAAGAGAAAAGAGAAACACTTATGTAAATAGCAAATGTGCACATAGAAAGAGATCCAAAAATATCAATAAAAAATGCAAATCAAGTATATGAGAGACAGAAAACAACATAGAGAAAGTTTGCTCTTTTTGCTTGACACATCACCTTTAATAAATTCTAACAATTTGACATGTTTTATTATTTATATATGAGCTTTAAGTTCCTAAAATAAAAACTAATTTATTATTCATTAGACTTCTTTAAAAAATAGAAAAAAAACTCACATATAAAAAATTAAAAATCTTCTTTCTTTTCTACATAGATTTAATACATACAAATATTAGTTTTATAAAAATAGAGATTAATTAATTTTAATACAATATGACATACTGTCTCTTAAAATCCTTAATAAAAAATAATTTTATAAGTAACTATTAATGTATTTAATAATGTGTAATTTATAGTAAAATTAAATCTATGAAATTACTAAAATTATTGTAATAATTTTTTATTTATTAAGATCAATTAATAAAAGTATCTTGATGAAATTATATCTTAAAAACTAATGATAAAATATAAGATTAATTAAAAAATTTTAAATAAAAGAGCCAGAACCTAAAGATTTGGAAAAATATTAAAGATTAGGTAGTTAATAAAGAAATCTTTAAATTTTCCATGTGTGTTTTTCATTTGTGCACATCATTGCATGTGGCAATCCATTAACTACCATTTTTTTTTTTGGGTTAACAATTTTTGTTTTTTTTTTTTCTCTAAGAACTTATTATTTAGGCATTCTAACAAGTATAGTTAGTCATACTTGTACGCTTGGCGTGAAACATATTTTTTCTATAATATATCAAAATAAAAGAAACAAATATTTATGGAATCTTTTAAAGTATAAACTTAAAATTAAATTATTAATTTCTATGAACTTATCCAAGTCTTATTTTTATGAATTATGAACACTAATTTCATATAAATGTTTATTTTTAAAATTAAAATAATATTTATAGGATCTTTTTAAAATGAGTAATTTGAAAAAAAAATAAGCTAAACACTTTTCTACATTATTTATCATACATAAATTAAACCTAACTATTCAAATTTTCAATGCATAGCATGTTTAATGCCAAAGGTTAATTAAATTATCATAATTGATTTAATAATAAATGTGAAATATTAAGTGTTTTGATAATTACTTTAATCTTAGATGTCATCAATATAAAATAAAAAATTAGAAAAAATATAGTAGTGATAAATGTAAATAGATGATGTATTAAGCAAAGAGATTTCTTCATGCTTTGGCTATATATATATATATATATATGTTAGAATTTTAGAATTTTAGTTTATACAACTAAGTTTAAGTAATTACTAAGCATTTAATATTTCACATTCATTATTAAATCAATTATAATAATTTAATTAATTTTTGGCATTAAATACACCATATATTGAAAAGTGAATAGTTAGCTTTAATTTATATATAATAAGTAATATAAAAAAGTGTTTAGGTAATTTTTTTTTTGAAATTACTCATTTAAAAAAGATTTTATAAATATTATTTTAATTTTTTACATAGTTATTGCATATATATCATATAAAAAAATATTTGGCGCATAGTGCAAATATGACTAGTATAAAGGATGAAATTGAGGGAATTTAAAATCCATCGATTTGACAAAATTATGGATTTAAAATCCATGGATAGTAAAATCAATAGATTTTGAAAATTTCATTGTTTGATTCGAACATAAAATCCATGTATTATCAGGGGTAATCTTGGAATAAAAAATTTATAATAATCTATCATTTATTAAAAATGATAAATTTTGAACTTTCTCACCTCTTAGATGGGAAAGTGAAAGCCCTTAAAATGAAGGATTTTGGTGAATGATGGATTTTATAGAATCTATGAATTGTCACATCTTCTAGTTTGCCAAAAGATGAATTTAACTCAAATCCATGGATTTTATGAAATCTATCAATTCAAACGATACCCATGAGATGTAATCTCTCGATTCTAGTTTGTGAAACGATGGATTTAACTCAACTTCATGGATTTTATGAAATTCCTCATTTGAAATCTCTTAATTCAAACGATACCCGTGAGATGTAAAAGTCCTTGAGGTAAGATATCCAAGCAGGGTTACCTAGATAGTAGATGGAGTGGAGGTCCCACAAAACACTCACTTCCAATACCTCAGTTGCTTTTCTAAAAAAGGATGAGGGAAGTGAACAAAAAATCAGCCACAATATTAAACTAGGATTAGATAAGTGGAAAAGGGTGATGGAGTCCTTCACAATCACAAAATACCAACTAAATTGAAGGGATGGTTCTTGAAGACCAATTGGATAGTGATAAACCACGTACAAAAAATTAGTATGAGAAAAAAATGATAATACTAAGATGGATCTACAAAAGGGATAAAAAAAAAAAAAAATTGGATAAGGAAAGAAAAGCATTTGTAAGGAGGCACTAGTAAAACATATTGAGGAATAGTTGAAATAATACACTAGTATAAAAGGTAAAGAATCGTAGAAGATGAGAAAGTGAGAGGTAAATCTAGGTTGTCTTGGGGGAATAATTAGAAGATGTAGTCCTAACCTAAGTGCGATGGAGGAAACAGAGCCTTACAGCCAGATCCAGCTGCTTTGGGATTTAGGCTAAGTTGAGTGCAGTAGAACCCAGACATTCTCGAACATAAAACACTTTCATTAATCCAAAATTCCGAATATGTCCATGTAAGCAGCAATCTTAAGTAATGAAAACTAAAATGGAATATTAATAAATAATCCTACCAAACTATAAAATATCCTAAACAACCTGATAAAATATAAATTACCTATCAAGTTTCCTACAACTAAAAGAAGAGTAACAATTGTAAAGAGGTCCTTATCTCCAAAGGAAAGGGTTTATGGGAGAGACATAAACTACATTAGTGAACAAGTTAGATCGAATCAAATGTCCACTTAAGATCGCACTTTACTAGGAAAGCATCCTTCTGATATTTTTAGAGAGAGAATCTGTGGTAGAAAGATGGTTGACTGTATAATTGGGTAATATGATAAAAGGGTACAATTACCTTCTGCCGGAGGGTTTTGACATAAAGTGACTCATGAACAAAAGGGAATATTGTGTTGACAAAATCTTCAAGCATGCCTTTAGCCCTATATATGTAGCAAAGCTTTAGTTTTATTTTCCCATCAAGCCACCATAGTTTCTGTTTATCAAAACCTACATTAACAAAATCTGCAAATTCAAGCCACAAGACCAAGATCAAATAAGCAAAATTCCAATGTACACTAATTCAGTACAAGGGAAAATTTGTTAACCAACTAGTATTACCTAAAGAAATGGCTTCATCTTCTTTACCATCCTCAAGGATAAGTGATGCCAAAGCTAATCGACAATCAACACTATCTTCAAGTGCATGCAAAGCTGCGGAAAAGCATTAGTCAGATCACTTGCTTTAACAGCCTAAAATGCAACCTACTTTAAATGACTAGAATGCAACATAAAGAAAATAAAAGCCATCCTAAACAGTCATTAATAAGAAGCCGAACAGAAGAATCCACATTGTACACAAACTAGTACGCTAAGATATCATAAGTTATTCACCTCAAAAACACTCCAAGGTTGTTACTAATCCAGAATTTTCAGGTATTAAGAATTACAAGAACATATATCAAGCATTCATAATCTTATACACTTTATGATGTAGGACAACTAGCAGGTTGGACAGTCCAAGATTGGTTTTGGATTGATTTTAAAGCTCAAAACTCATTTAATTGTTCATAATCAAGAAATACTACTCAACTCATGTATACATTAATCCCAAATAGTTGGCTCAGCTATATGTATTCCTTTGTGATAATTAGATGAGCATTGGAAGCCAACAGTTGACGTTGGGCTCTCAATTGTTGGTTTAAAGGCGTTTGTTAAACATGGCACTTATCTTATATTTAGAAGTTTTAAGTGAATAAGAAAAGAAAAAAAAATTTAATCCATGGATGAAAAGAAAAAAAATGGGAGGATAAGTATCTTTTTATGTTTGGATGTTGTAAGGGATAAGAGAGGAATTAAGTCGACAAGGGTAAGATAGTCATTTTTAAAAAATACTATTAGTTATAAATGGAGGGATAACACTTTTCCCTCAAATTTGAGGGAAGATGGGAGTTGAGGGAATAACTAATCAAATCCCCTCTTGTTCTTTCCTATCTAACCTTATTAAACATCCAAACAAGGGATAGAAGTTATTCCTTGTCATTTTTTGTTCCCATCCCCTCTTATCCAAACAAGGGAATTGCTACTTTATGCTCTTTATCTGGAAAAAAAAATAGGGCTAACAATTACTCAAATTTAAACTTTTCTCCAGTCAGAAATTAGGGCCAATACATTGTAAATCATCAATTTTAGCTTATGCTTTACTTATTAGGTGTAATCACAGGTACTGTTCAAGCATACTATTCATTAGTACTGTTCATCAATCCTGTTCATGTGCAGTGTTCATCATTGCCAGTTGGTGTCAGAGCTTCAAGATCCTGCAAATTGTTGTTTTAATATTCAATGATAGAGAGTGTCCTTCGGGATGAAATTCAACAATTACAAATGAGAACTCACAATAGATAAACGCAGAAGTTGAATCACCTAAAGTACATGTATAGCAGTCTAGACAAATCTTCTCCTTCCTTGTACTATGAATTCATGGAAATTATGCATTTTCTACATATGGATCCAAAACTTAAAGATTTGATGGTTCAAAAGTTCCAACAAATATAAAAGGAGGAAGAACAAAGGAAACAATCTAGACTTCAAGCACAAAGGGTAATGAAGTCTATAGAGAATGTGGAATTGCAATACCTGCAACCAGAAGTGCCGAGAAATCTTGCAAGAACAGCACACATAAATTACAAAAGCAACAATTATTGCCAGAATCTTCTGGATAGCAAGCAACAGAGGCAGTACAGCACCCAGAAAATCGTGTTGCATATCACTAGTTCTCAAGGAATAGATTTTGTTATTCCATCTAAACTCAAAGAAAAATTTGAATGGAGCTATCAATTGCTTTCATGTCTACACGCATCCAAGTCAAGGTCGCATACTTTCAATCTGGTTTTCCAATTCTAAGGAAAAAGTTGAAGGAAACATAAAATCTAACACTAGGGACTTCAAAAACTTGAGATCAAATATTCTCCAACTATGAGAGAATGATGCGGACAAAGAATGCAAGGAAATTCAAATTTAAAGACTCAAGCTTAGAGTTAAGATCTAGATTTAATGTAGGGTTGATTGGCAGAAATATAGAGTATTTCAAGTTATATTTAAATGTTCTATTTATATAAAGTAGCTGCTGATATAGTATTTTATGTTTCAAGGGAAACTCTGTAATTTGCAGCTTTGCTGGAAAATCATTCCAGATTTCATTAGAAATATTTATTTTGTTTTAGAGTCTTAATTAGGGTACTTATTGTTCTAGGAAAGAATGAATTCCTTTTTTGTTTAGCTTGTATCCAATCCTTGTACGATTAGGACTAGTTCTAAAATTCTCTAGCTTCAAGTTTTAGGAATAATTTTTTAGTCCATATAGGCCTGCAATTGTAATGGCTTTAATTTAGTTTAACAAAAGAGTTCCAGCAGTTATGCTTTTGAGTTGTGTGATGCAATTCTTCCAATTGTGATGCTTTTGGAAACTTGTGTGCAATTATTTTATTTTAGTAGTCACGTATCACTATTTCAGCCCTTTATTTACTCCACAACTGCTGTCAAAACCTTCCATCCTTGCCCATCTCAATTCTCAAACCTAATTCCTTCAAATCCTAAAAATTAACCCAATTTTAGACCATTCTAGATTTCGATTAAGCCCTAAATGCAGTCCAATTAAGCTGCCACAAATCTTTCCTGCATCATATACTTGTGTAATTACAATAAAAAGTTAATGCAATAAAGTATAAAAAGTAAACATGCATAGTTAGTGATTTGATAACTTATTACTGACAGATAAATCTTTCTGATGGTATATCCTTGTATTATGACTACATTAGCAGGAAATTTTACATATAGTTAAATGACTTTTCATCACCTAGCTACAGGTGTATTTCATTACATATAACAGAATCAAATTGGGAATTTTTCAAGATTTCTATGTGATAACCAAAAATTATTCTATTAGACATCAAAAGAATTGCTAACGATATGACGCAATCACATTTAATGGCAATTTCTCTTGTTTGGAAGAATGTGCATTAAAAATCCAATTTAAATAGAAGATCTTGGGTCAAGGACTCATATTACCTTGTAGAAGAACATAATTGCATTTGCTCGATCTTTCAGTGATACATAACATTCAGCTATTTTCAAATGAATATAACCCTCCCAGAGAAAAATGCAACATAAAGTTGGTATCAACAAGTTAATATATAATACACATGCAAGCATGCATATAAATGAGTATTCAAAATATGCACACATAGCAAAAACCATAGTTGTTAAAGGTGCGTCTGAGATGCAAGGTGCACCAGGCGCCAGCCTTTGCGCCTTAGAAAGTCAAAGCCGGGCACTGTCACAAAGGTGGGTGCCTTGAGCCTCAGGCGAAGCGCCCTAAAGGCGTGCCTTTAAGTCAATTTGTGCATTTTTTTCATGTCTGAATAAATCTGGACCATTTATCTAAAATTAAAAAGCTCTTTTAGTAAACTTTACCACATCTGATTATTTCAAAAAAAGACAAAAGAGAAGCAGTAATAAGGTTGTTCAAGCAGTAGAAAAGAAAAAAAAAACAGAAGATTAGGGCAAGAAAAAGGATATGCTCCAGCCAAAAAACAAATAGAAGAAGAAGAAGAAATTTTGTCAAAAAAATAAAAGAAGAAGAAAAAATAGAAGAAGAAAACTGCTGCAAAACAAAAGAAGAAGAAAACTGCTGAAAAAACAGCAGAAGAAGAAGAAGAAAAAATAATCAGCTTTTTCATCTTCAACTACAAGTACACAAGCTTTTCCTCTTCCTTTTTCTTTTTTTTTTTCCCTCTTCCTTAATCTTTTTTCCTTTTCACTTCCTTATTATATTTTCTTGTTAATCTTCTCTTTTTCTTCTTCTTTCATTTTATCTTTCTTTTCAATTTTTTCTTATCCTTTTATAAAACACAGTCGGTTGCTCTTCTTTCTTATTCATTTTTCTTTTTATCTTCCTTTTTTTTCTTGTCAATCTTTTCTTTTTCTTTTTCTTTTTCTCTTCCTCTTTAATTTTTTCTTCTCCTGTTATAAACTGGTTGTTGGTTGGTTATATTGATTTTCTTCTCCTGTTATAAACTGGTTGCTGGTTGGTTCTTATGTTGGTTATGTTTGTTTAAGTGTTGATTTTATGCTTATTAATATGTTGGTTATATTGAATTTTATATGTTGGTTTTAGTGTTGATTTTGTGCTTATTAATGTGTTGGTTGTATTGATTTAGAGCTGATTTTGTGTTGATTTGGTGCTGATTTGTTTTTTTTTTAGTGTTTATTACTTTACTTTATGTTGATTTCAACCTTGTTAATGCATTATGGAAGCAAGTATGGTTTTTGGTGCTTCAACAAATCCATCAAAAGATCTAGGATGAAAGTATGTTCGTATGAAAATATCAAATAACTCCAATAATTTGATTTGTAACTTCTATGAAAAAGTTACAAAATCGGATATTTATCATGTCAAACAACATATTGCTGGAGGATTTCGAAATGCTGAGGCTTGCATGAGATGTCTGCCACATATGTGTCAAGAAATTCGAGAATACATGGATAAGAAAGTCAATGAATCTAATCTTGAAAGACTTGCAATTCTAAGTTTTATGGATGTAGATACTTATGGTGATGATGCTCAAGGGTTAGATGATATTGAAACTAGTAAAGGCTCAAAGGGTACTAGTACTAAATTTGTGAATATGCAAAAGGGGTCAAGGTAAAAAAGTCCTATGGATGTGTATTTTGCTTCTAATGTAGAAAAAATTATTCAAAGTGGGAAATACTTGAAGAAGGAGAAGCAAACTACAATAAATGAAGCATGCAAAAAGGAATTGTGGGAAAAGCTTATAGAGACATAGCTCGATGAATTTATGATGCGACTATTCCCTTTAGTGCTATTAACTATCCTAGTTTTCAAGTAATGAAGGAGTGTATAGGTCAATATGGTGTAGGTTTCAAACCATCTAGCTATCATGAGGTGAGAGTTCCTTTCTTAAGAAAAGAAATTGATAGCATGAGAACTATGATGAAGTCTTATGAAGAACAATGGGCTAAATATGGTTGTTCTATCATGGCAGATGGTTGGACAGACAAAAAACAGAGGACACTCATTAATATTTTAGATGAATTCCCATAAAGGTTCGGTTTTTCTTGAGTCTATTAATGCTTCTGAATATTCAAACACTGGAGAGAAAATGTTTGAATTGCTCGATAAATTTATGGAGCATGTGGAAGAGGCAAATATTGTGCAAGTTGTTACTGATAATGCAACTTTCAATGTGCTTGCTGGCAAAAAACTATCTTTCTTCTCCTCAATCACATTTTTCTTAGAAAATGAAATCATTTCATGCATGTTAAATTCACTAATTCTTTAATTTCTTTTGTAGAAAAATTATTGGAAATCAAAAGACCATATTTATATTGGACACCTTGTGTTGCACATTGCCTAGATTTGATTTTAGAAGATATTGGAAATTTGTCTACTTTTAAAGTAACATTGAAGCGAGTAATAAGCTTGAATGGCTACACTTATGTTCGCCTAGGTGTAGTCAATTTATTGATGCATTTCACAGGACAAAGAGACCTTGTTCGGGCTGGTGTCACAAGATTTGCTACTGTTTTTCTCACTCTTCAAATGATACACAAGCAGAATCACAATTTAAGAAAAATGTTCACTTCAAACGATTGGATAAATAACAAATGGGCAAAAAAAGCTACTAGAAAGAAGGCAACTAAAATTATCTTGATACCTAGATTTTAGACCAATGTTGTGTATATCTTGAAGATATTTGATCCTTTAGTCCGTGTTCTTAGATTATTTGATGGTGAAAAAAAACATGCAATGGGCTATATTTATGAGGCTATGGATAAGGCTAAAGAAGCTATTATGAAGTCTTTTAATGACAAAGAAGAAAAATACAAGTGTTCAAAATCATCGACAATAAATGAGAATGTCAACTTCACCAGCCTTTGCATACAACAAGATATTATCTTAATCCAGAGTTCTTTTATTCAAATCCCGATATATTTGAAGATCAAGAAGTGAAGACGAGTTTTTATAAAACTTTGGAGAGAGTGATTACAAGCTATGATGAACAGGCCAAAAGTACTGACGAACTCACATTATATCGAAATGCAAAAGGGACATTTGGGATGGAGTAGGTCATTAGACATAGAAAAGTAAAATCTTCAGCTGAATGGTAGAAATCCTATGGAACATCAACTTTAAATTTGCAAAAATTTGCCATTACAGGGCTTAGCCTCACTTGTAGTGCCTCTGGTTGTTAACGCAATTGGAGCATGTTTGAGCATGTAAGTAATTATATTTAATGTTTATTATATTAGTATGTTCCTTTTAGAAGTAAGGTGTCCAATTTGTTATTATATATCTTGCTTATCAAGTTAATTTGAATTTGTGATATGTTGCAGATTCATAGTAAAAAAAGAAATAGGCTAGCTCAACAACGCTTAAATGATTTGGTATTTGTGAAATACAATCGAGCGTTAAAGCATCGATATGATGCACGAGACCATATTGGCCCCATTTCTTTGAGTGATATTGATGATAGTAATGAATGGTTGATGGGTGGATGGATGGAGAATCTGATGATGAAGATGAATTAGTGTTTGATGGTGAAGATTTAACTTGGGGTGCAATTGTTAGAGCTAGTGGAATTGAGGAGACAACATATCCTACTAAAAGCAAAAGCACCACACCCGTTTCCAAGTGCTAAGCCTAAACAAATAGAAAAATGAAAGGCAAAAGCATCTTCTCATATGAGAGCCAACACTTCTTTAGTACTTAGAGATGAGTAAGAAGATATTGAAGAAGATGAAAAATATGAAGAAGAAAAGGAGATTGGAGATGATCAATTTGATAATGATGATGAAGACAATAATGAGCTTAATATTGATTGAATAATTGTGTTTTGTTTTGATAATTCATAATTGATAAGTGTTAAAACTTGTTATTTAGTATTATTAGTAAGCTTAGGATTATTGTGTGTTCAGGATTTTAAATCTTTAGTAAACTTATGAGCCTTTTGTGTTTAGAATTTAAAACCTTTATTAAGTTTTCGTTTTCTTTTTCTTTTTCTTTGTGTGTGTGTTTTTTTGTTGTTATTACTTAATATGTATTGAATATTAATAGTTATAATATTATATCACCTTTATTAGTAGTCTAATGATAAAATTTCTGATTTTTTTAAATTTTTTATTTGTGCGCCTCATGTCGCTCAGGCGCACGCTTGCGCCTTATGCCTTATGCTTAGGCTCCAGGACCTCTTAGCGTCTTGCGCCTTTAATAACTATGGCAGAAACATATGTTACATGCATGTTTCCATATATTTGAGGATACTTTATTTTGACAAAAAGGAGAATGTCATTGAAGTACAAGAAAAAATATTACATATGGAAGTAAATTATTCTCCAAATGGATATAAGCAAAAAAAGAAAAAAAAAAACCAAAAATCACAATCCATAGTTACTGGGGATGTGGTACATTTCAGGTCGTGGCATGGGAATAGAAACAAAATACACCACTTAATTGGATATGTGGTGAGAGGGGTAGGCCTAATTGGTGTACTATTTTGGAAAGTTCTACATGAATTATACTTAAATGAGTTATACATTTTGTATTGCTTCACTTAGATCTAGAGGCATTGCCAACCAAAATTGATATAATAAATAGAAAGATAAAATTAGCTTAAGTACTATTCAAAACTGGCAATTAGATGAATTATGAGAATGGGCTAAAACAATGACATATCTATAAAGGACAGTTGAAACAAAATCAGTAGCTATTATTTTAAAGGAGATCCCAATTTAAAAGAAGACCTACATGCATTGTTTCATAAGAGGCCTTGATTTAAAATGAAAGTTAAATTTATGAGAGAAACAAATAAAGCAGAGGTCAAGCAGTTTCTTCTGGCTCTTCTCCTTTCTTCTTTTTTCTTCACCATTATCATTGACTTCCAAAACTCCACTATTGGAGATCTAAATCATGCAACAATACAATCTAGTGGTAAAATATTATGTAAGTGTGCTCCAATCTCACTGAATAGAAAGACACTAGCTCAAACACCCCAAAGCAGAAACATAGAATCCCAAAAAATAAGGTCCCACAAGGAAAACTTTGGACATTAAACATTAAAGTGTTTTATTTCCAGTCAAATACTCCAAATTGCTGCAAACACGGAACATTATCAAGACCTTTATGCCTCTCCACCATGATATGAATCTTCAAATTTTATTTTCAATCATCATTTGACATCTCTAAAAATCATGTAGTGGATATTAATTGAAAATACACGATCACTAGAAAACAACAAGTAGAACAGAGGCCATATTGGTATCAAAGACATTATCATAAAGCTAAATATAGTAGTGTGTGGAGGTGTTAACTTTTCCAATCCAAGTGTATGGGAGCAAACAAGAACAGGAATATCTAATTGAAGCAAAGAAGACAATATGGTCAAAGATTCAATTCAGAACACACACACACGCGCACGCGCGCGCGCACACGCACACGCACACGCACACACTTGCCCGCACGTGCGCGCACACACAGATATATATATATATACACACATCATTGTTATTAAAGGCGCTGAAGGGTTCTAGAGCCAAGGCGCAGACACGAGCCTAAGTCACATGAGCACAAATATAAAAAATTTAAAAAAATTATAAATTTTACCATTAGACTACTAGCAATGTAATATAATATTATTAATTATTAATATTCAATACACATTAAGTAATAACAATAAAAAAATAAACACAAAAAGAAAAAGAAAACTCAATAAAAATTTCAAATCGTAAACACACAAGAGTCCTAAGATTACTAAAAACTTCAATTCCTAAACACACAAAAATCCTAAGCTTATTAATAATACTAAATAGTAAGTTCTAACACTTATCAATTATGAATTATCAAAGCAAAGCACAATTATTCAATCATCATCAAACTCAATATTACTAAAGACTTGAAATCCTAAACACGATTATCCTAAGGTTACTAAAGACTTGAAATCCTAAACTTACTAAAGACTTGAAATCCTAAACATACAAAAATCCTAAGCTTACTAATAATACTAAATAGTAAGTTTTAACACTTATTAATTGTGAATTATCAAAGCAAAGTACAATTATTCAATCATTATCAAACTCAATATTGTCTTCTTCATCATCATCAAATTGATCATCTCCAATCTCACCTTCTTTTTCATATTCTTCATCTTCTTCAATATCATCTTTTTCCTCGTCTCTAAGTACTAGAGGAGTGTTGACTCTCATATAAGAACATATTTTTGTTTTTCCTCTTTCTATTTGTTTAGGCCTAGCACTTGAAGTGGAAGCAAGTGCGGTGCTTTTGCCTCTAGTAGGATATGTTGCCTCCTCAACTCCACTAGCTTTAGCATATGCACCCAAGTTAAATCATCACCATCAAACACCAATTCATTTTCCTCATCAAATTCTCCATCCATTCTACCCATCAACCATTCATTACTATCATCAATATCTCTCAAAGAAATGGGGTCAATCTAGCCTTATGCATCATATCAACGCTTTAATGTCTGATTGTATTTCACAAATACTAAATCATTTAAGCGTTGTTGAGCTATCTCATTTCTTTTTTTGCTATGAATTTGCAACATATCACAAATTCACAGCAACTTGATAAGCAAGATATATAATAACAAATTGAACACCTTACTTATCAAAGGAACATACTAACATAGTAAACATTAAATATAATTACTTACATGCTCAAACACACTTCAATTGCATTCATAGCCAGAAACATAACAAGTGAGGCTAAGCACTGTAATGGCAAATTTCTGCAAATTTAGAGTTGAAGATCCATAAGATTTTCACCACTCAGCTGGAGATTTTACCTTTCAATGTTTAATGGCCAAATCCATCCCAAACATCCCTTCTGTATTTTGATATAATGTCAGTTGGTCAGTAATTTTATCCTGCTCATAATAGCTTGGAATCAATCTCTCCAAGGTTTTATAAAAACCCGTCATCACTTCTTGATCTTCAGACATATCGGGATTTGAATAAAAGAACTCTGGATTAAGATAATATTTTGTTGCATGCAAAGGCTAATGAAGTTGGCATTATCATCTATTGTAGATGATTTTGAACACTTCCTTGTATTTTTCTTCTTTATCATTGAAAGACTTTATAATAGCTTCTTTAGCCCTATCTATAGCCTCATAAATATAACTCATTGCAGTTTTTTTCACCATTAACTACTTTAAGAACACAAACTAAATGACCAAATATCTTTAAAATATACACAACATTGGTCCAAAATCTAGACATCAAGATAATTTTAGTTGTCTTCTTTCCAACAGCTTCTTTTGCCAATTTGCTATTTGTCTAATCGTCTAAAGTGAACATTTTTCTTAAATTGTGCTTTTGCTTTTGTATCCTTTGAAGAGTGAGAAAAGTAGCAGCAAATCTTCTGACACTAACTCGAACAAGGTCTCTTTGTCTTGTGAAATGCCTCAATAAATTGACCACACCTGGGTGAACATAAATATAGTCATTCAAACTCATTGTCCGCTTCAATATTACTTTAAAAGTAGACAAATTCTCAATATCTTCTAAAATCAAATCTACCCAATGTGCAACACAAGGTGTCCAATATAAATGTAGTCTTTTGGCTTCTAATAATTTCCCTACAAAAGAAATTAAAGAATTAGTGAATTTAATATGCATGAAATGACTTCATCTTCTAAGAAAAATGTGATTGAAGAGAAGAAAGATAGTTTTTTACCAGCAAGCAAATTGGAAGTTGCATTATCAGTAACAACTTGCACAACATTTGTCTTCCCCACATGCTCCACAAATCAATCGAGCAATTCAAATATTTTTTCTCCAGTCTTTGAATATTCAGAAACATCAATAGACTCAAGAAAAATTGAACCTTTGGGAGAATTTACTAAAAAATTAATGAGTGTCCTCAACTTTTTGTTTATCCAACCCTCTATCATGATAAAATAACCATATTTAGACCATTCTCTTCATAAGACTTCATCATAGTTCTCATGCTATCAACTTTGTTTCTCAAGAAAGGAACTCACACTTCATGATAGCTAGGTGGTTTCAAACCTACACCATATTAGCCTATATACTCCACCATCACTTGAAAATTAGGATAGTTAACAACATTAAAGGGAATAATCGCATCATACATCCATCGAGCTATGTCTCTACAAGTTTTCTCCCATAATTCCTTTTTGTATGCTTTATTTTATAGTAGTTTCTTCTCCTTCTTCAAGTTTTTCCTACTTTGAACAATTTTTTCTACATTAGAGCAAAATACACATCCATTGCACCTTTTTGCCTTGACATCTTTTGTATATTCATGGATTTAGTACTACTGCCCTTTGAGTCTTTACTAGCTCTAATATCCTCTAACTCTTTATCATCACCATAAGTATCTACATCCACAAAATCTAGAATTACAAAAAATCAACACTAAAACTAGCATATCAAATTCAATATAACTAGCATATCAATAAACACAAAATCAGCACTTAAACTAGCATAACCAACATATCAAAATCAATATAATCAATCAGCATATCAAAATCAAAATCAATATAACCAGCATATCGAAATCAGCAGTAAAACAACATAGCAACAAGCTAAAAAAAATTCAGCATAAATTTAAAAGAAAATGTGTGTTGGGGAAGGCAAACAGTTATACTTTAAAAAAGGAAAAGGAAATTGAAGAGGAAGAGAAAAAGAAAAAAAAAAAAAGAAAAGATTGACAAGAAAGAATAAGAACAATAAAAAGAAAAAAGAATAAGGAAGATGAGCAACCAGTTGTAATTTATAAAAGGAAAAGAAAAAATTGAAGAGCAAGAGAAAAAAAAAAAGAAAAGATTGACAGAAAAAAAAAGAGATAAAAAGAAAAAAGAATAAGGAAAAGGAGCAACCAGTTGTGTTTTATAAAAGGAAAAGAAAAAATTGAAGAGGAAGAGAAAAAGAAAAAGAAAAGATTGACAAGAAAAAAAGAATATGGAAGATAAAAAGAAAAAAAAAGGAAGATGAGCAACCAATTGTGCTTTATAAAAGGACAAGAAAAAATTGAAAAAAAGAGAAAAAGAAAAGATTGACAAGAAAAAAGAGTAGGGAAGAGAAAGGGAAAAGGGAAAAAGATTAAGGAAGAGGAAAAGAAAAATAAAAAAGAATAAGGAAGAGAAAAAGATTGCGTACTTGTTATTGGAGATGGAAGAGTTGACTGTTTCTTCTTCTTCTTCTTCTTTTCAAGTAGCTTTTATGTCTTTTGTTTAGATTCAGATCATTTCTTCTTCTTTTGTTTGTCAGCAACTTCTTCATCTTCTCTTATTTTTTTTCAGCTGGAGCAAAGTTTCTTCCTTTTCTACTGTTTTTTCAGCAATTTTCTTCTTTTTTACTGCTGAAGCAAACTTATTATTTCTTTTCTTTTGTTTTTTTTTTTGAAATAATCAAGTGTGGCAAGGTCTTCTAAAAGTTTTTCTTAATTTTTAATCAATAATTTAGATTTACTCACACAAAAAAAAAAAAAAACATGTAAAGATTGTCATAAAGGCGAGCCTTTAGGGCGCCTCGCTTGAGGCACCAAGGTACGCGCCTTTGTAACAGCACTCGCCTTTAGCTTTCTAAAGCGCAAAGGCCGGCACCTGGTACGCCTTGCACCTCAGGCACGCCAAGGCACACCAAGAGTGTCTTTAACAACTACGATGTATATATATATATATATATATATATATATAGAGAGAGAGAGAGAGAGAGAGGAAGTATATGTTAAAGTTTATTAAATGAATTATTATGAAAAATACAACATTATAAAGTAGTTAAATTTTATTTGTGAAAGTTGACTTGAAATTTTTTTAAAAAATATATATGATAAACAAAATAAGGACATTTTTTTTTACATAAAAAATGAACACATTAGACAAACATTTATTTAATAAAAAAAAAACATAACTATTTGCAAAACAAAAGTTCTATCCTATTAAATTGTAGAAGGAATATAAAATGATAACATGTAACCTATGATCCAACTTCCAAAGTTAATCCTTCATTTGAAATTGTAATAATAAAATTCAGACTTTTCTCAATCCTTTAGTATAAGAACTGTATTACTTGGAAGGTAGTCATTGGTTAAAAATAAAATTCAAAAATATAAATAAAGAAATTTTGTTGAATAAAATAAAAATTATTTTTCTTATGATTCTTTTATTTCCAGTTTTTCATTTCTTCACAATTTAATTCTTTTCATCTTTTTTAATTTTATTTGAGCTGAATAGATATGTTGCATAGAAACCTTTGGTAGGTCACGTTTTCACATTTCAGAAACTCAAAATTTTTTTCCACATTTTCTCACCTGCACTTTAGAAAATGTCATTTTTCCGTGAGCATTTCATGTTCCCGCATGTTTTTGTTTTCATGCTATATAGATTAATAGTTTTCAAGTTTTTTTAAGGTGTTAAAAGTGTTTTTACATAGAAAAGGTTTTTAAAGCTTAGAGTTCTAATTATTACATTTTTTTATATAGAGATAATTTTGAGAGTAGAGTTATAAATTAGGCTTAAATCGCTACCTAATAAGAATGCCAAAATGAGAGGAAATTAAATAATAAGAAAATATAAGAAGTGCTCAAATATACGAATCAGATATATTTCATTGCCCAGCATTGGTCAGATTTGTCAAACCAAGTGAGTGATCTATCCACGTGGCAATATCAATACCATAACAAATATTCAACGACATACATGTGAACTAATCAACATCTGAGCCAGTAACCTGACAATGTACAGTTAATCAGGTCAGACCACCCAGTTTGATCGTGCTTTACGACGTTGGTCTTTTCGTACAACCTTGTATTCAAGGAAATGTTTGGGGAAAAAAACCATTTGGTTTATCTTAATAGGCCTACCTTCCGAAATGGCCTACCTTCCGTGACTTTCTGCTAACACCATAATTCATGGCTTCCATTATTTCATCCATGTTAACTCCTGATATATTCTCTTGCCTGGCCTTCTTCCAAAACCATGCACTACCATTTGAAAAAAAATAAAATAAAATAAAAGTAAAGGCAAAACACCCCAAACTAAGGAGGATAAACAAACATTAGTTAAAACATGATCACAATGGCTTCTTGAATGGAAGTTCCACCATCCTCAAAACCAATTACTATCTAACGATGAAAAGGCAGGTCTTTTCAAGAGAAGGCCAAAAATGTAGGAGTAGAAGAAAGACATTTGTCATCTGGAAGCTACTTTACGCTTCCAAGTGTTAAAGAACATAAGTTGGGTTACTATGTGGAAGTTCAGCTCATGTACAACGGTATGAATTGCTCAAACACATTGTATATGCAAAATATTCGAGTTATCCATCAACTGCAGTAGACAGATCATAATATTTTGGACACAATGCATTTAGGTCACATTTTCATATACTTGAAAACGAAAAAAGGAGAGATAAACAAGCATGCAAGAGACAAAGATTACTAATACTAACCCCATAGCATCAGCAAGAACTTTACGCTTTTTCACAGCAAGAGCTTCATATTCCACACGTTCAAATTGCAGATGTTGGACTATGGAACCATCATTATCATCAGCAGCTGCAACAACACCATCGCCTTCATCGTCATTTTTTGTCCTTCTCCTGCGCTTCAGATTCACTATCCTCATTGCCATCTTCTTCTTCTTCTTCTTCATTGATCAAATCCACGGCATATTCTTCAAAGTCAGCCATTTGCTTCCCTTGTTTCCTATTAAAATCTATCAATTCTAAGCATCTCAACTTGCAATTCCTGTAAGCAATAAAAATGTTTTTCAAACCGGGCCGGTAATTGAACCAGTTTTATAACCGGTTCCCAAGATGAATGGTTCAACTGGTCCGGTTCAAATACATTGTAAAAAATATATTTTAAATTTTACATTCTAAGAAAAAATAGCAAAAAATTATAAAAAATAATGAAAAATCCAAAATACTCAGAAAAATAATAGAAATGATAAAAGAAACATAAAACTATCACCCATAATCAAATATTAATTTTAAAATTAATTATCATAATTCAAAACAACTAATTTATATTCATAAAAATCTAAATATCAAACAAAACAATACAATCATATTTAATATCTTAGATACAAATCCAACATTAACAACATAATTGGAAATTACATTTCAACAAAAAATCAATATCAAATAAACTTCATCACTTAATTTTAAATAATTTTTTCAAATAAAATACATAACAACATGGCCAAATTAAAAGAAATAAAAGTTGAGATTTTTAATCCCACTTTTTAATCCGTTAACATCTTTTACCTTTTTCTCACAACACGAAATAAATAATAATTAATATATTTATAATTTATTAGATCTCAAAATAATATTATAACCATCTAGAAAAATAAAAAATGATTCTGTAGATCACTTTTGTAGGCTTAAGTAGATCAAAATAAATGGCAGGGCAATTGACCTTTCCATCCCAATGGGTCGATGTTTTAAAAAAATAAAGCCAGCATGAGCCCTTTGTTAGTCATCTGAACTTAGAAACAGATAGAAATTCTTTTTAATTCTTTTTTTGCTCAAAGAAACATAGAACATGTTGGCTATCTTCATGATTCAGCAATGAATTGTTCGCATTTACAACAAGCATCTAGAAAGTTCAAAACTGCACAAACCTGACCTTTGAACTCGCACTTACAAAAACATAAATCCTTAACCCCGAAATCATCAATTATGACACTTGCATGATCAACTCAAAGTCAGAATTTGAGGCTTTGATAATTCAGAACATTTGCAAAATTTTACCAAACAAAGATTATCTAATACCCAAATTCATGAGAACCTATACAGGCCAAAAGCAGGACAAAGATCAAATGCGTTTGGATTTTTACCTGTGTTGCGTCCTTGTGTATTTAACTGCTTGTGAAAACCAGAAAGCAAAGTAGAAAGCGGCGGAGGAAGATTGTTGGTGACCTGTGGTTCAAGCTTCAATTTATCCCATGGATGGACAACGGTAGATACTGATCTTAAAAGGGAATTTTGGTTTTGAGAGAAATAGCAGAAACTGATCAAAGGCAGAGAAAGGGAAAGTTAAAAGATAGGTTTTAAATTGTGTTTATTTCTTTCAATGAAAAAAGAAGAAAAATAAATCAACAAACAAAAGGGAGTAAATAAACCAGGAAAGTGTCAAATCTTAGACTTGTGAAAAGACCAGCAGCCAAATAACACCAAATTTGCTACAAATGCATGAAGCATTAGGAAATTTGATTCAATTGAGAGAGGGAAGCAAGGGTGTCAGACTGAAACAGAGACATAAGAGGGAGCAGGAAAACATTAACCCTAGCTAGCACAGAAACGAGAAACGAGAAAAAGAAAAGGAACAAAGGCATCTTCAAAAATAGAGGAAAATAAAGGGGGGGAATGCGTAAATAAACAAAATATATGAACATATTTATAAATATTTTACATTAATGTTAACCTAAAAACAAATCCGATGAAAATATCATCCGACGCGGTTGACGTGTTCTCCAAGAACTGAATATGGACTTCTGAAACTTATATAAATAGATGATCAATCTTTCTTTCTTTCACCAAAACAGAAACCAACCCTACCAGCAAGTCAAAGCAACAGGTAAATAATCGCTTCTTTTGTTTTTCTCGTGTTTGCGAGTTCGAATTCAGGATTACCTTCTTCCAGTTTTTTCTTTTAAACATAAGGCTAGTTTAGTATAATTCTTGGAATTGAGTCTAAATTCTTGAGTTTTGATTTAATTACTCTTGTTCTCCTGTCATCTGTAATTCAATAGTTCATATTAATTCTCGATTAATTCTGCAATCTAATTACAGTATACACTAATAGAAAACAAAATTAGGGTTCTCGAGGAATTTATTTTCACTTTAATATTCATTGTCTTATCTGATGAACAGATTCTTTTTCTTTGAGTCTTTGTACTTTTGTCAATAATGCATTATTAAGGTTAAATTCATTGAATATTTTTTAAAGGATTTCTGGGGTAGATATTTTTTTTATGATGACATTAACTTTATATATTAAATTCCTGTTCAACATTCTCAAAAAAAAAAAAAATTCTTGTTCAAATCCTACATTTTATTAATTATTTTTAATTTGATTGATATCATGCCAACCTGTAAATTTGTATGTAATTTTCATAGTTCTGTGATTTTTCTATGCTTCTTGATCAGCTTGGCTTCTTGTTATTTTATCTTTGCTTACAGTGACTGGCATTATTCTATCCAAATGGCCAACAACCAGGAAGTTGTTGATGTGAATATTGAGCTGTGGAAGATGAAGAGACTGATCAAATCAGTTGATACTGCTAAAGGCAGTGGCACTAGCATGATTTCGCTTTTCATACGTCCAGGTGATCAAATTTCAAAAGTTTTGAAGATGTTAAGAAAGGAATATTGAACCGCGGTGAATATTAAGAGTAGGGTGAACCGCAATTCTGTGCAAGATGCAATCACCTCTGCATTGCAGAGGCTCAAACTTTACAATGTGGTTCCCCCCAATGGACTTGTCCTATATACAGGACTAGTTCTAACTGATGATGGAAAAGAAAAGAGGTTCACCTATGACCTTGTGCCCTTTAAGCCCATAAGTCAATCTCTTTACCTATGTGACAAGAAATTCCATACAAAAGCATTGCATGAACTCCTTGATTCTGATGACAAATTTGGATTTATAGTCATTGATGGGAAAGGGACTCTCTTTGGGACATTAAGAGGCAGCAGCCGCGAGGTACTTGCAAAATTCACAGTCAACCTTCCAAATAAACATGGTAGAGGTGGTCAATCAAAACTTCGGTTTGATCGTCTTCGAATGGAAAGTCGCCACAATTATTTGAGGAAGGCTGCAGAGCTTGCCATAAAACATTTTATTGATCCTGCAACCTGTAATCCCAATGTTGCCGGACTTATTCTTGCTGGACCTGTTGATATTAAGACACAGCTGAGCCAATCCAACTTGTTTGATTCCCGACTACAGTCCAAGATACTTAAGGTTGTGGATATTTCTTATGGTGGGGAGATTGGGTTCAATCAAGCAATTGAGTTGTCATCAGAGGTTCTATCTAATGTGAAGTTTACACAGGAGAGACGCTTGATTGGGAAGTTCCTTGAGGAAATCAGTCAGGATAGCGGAAAGTTTGTGTATGGCATGGATGAAACAATGAAAGCTTTGGAGATTTGTGCTATCAGGACTTTAATAGTTTGGGAAGATCTGGATATGAATCGATATGTGCTGAAGAACAAAAAGACATCTGAGGTTGTCATAAAGCACTTGAACAAGGAACAAGAGGCTGACAAAGACAATTTCCAAGATTTAACCACCTTATCTGACTTGGAGGTTCAGGAAAAATTGCCTCTGTTAGAGTGGCTCGTTGACAAGTACAAACAATTTGGTTGCACACTTGAAATTGTCACAGACAAATCTCAGGAGGGATCAAAATTTTGCAGAGGATTTGGTGGCATTGGTGGAATCCTACAGTACCAATTGGATGTTGGATCCTTTGATGAACCAGATGCTGACGAAGTGTATGCAGAGTAAGCACCAAGGACCATTTTGCACTGTCTGTGTGCAAGGATTAGCTGCAATCTTAGCACACTATTAGTTGTGGTTGTGTATTAGAAAGCTGCCATGAGTTTGCTTCAATTCCATGTTGAGTTTGTTATTACGCACTTGTCCTTTCAGTTTCATCAAATAAGGCTTGTTATGTCACTTTCTTTTTAATAAATAAGACTTGTCTTTAATTATTTTTATTTGCTTATTATTACCGGAACCTCTAGTTATTATTATACCCACCATAGGATATTTGTTTATGCACTCTATAAATAAATGAATGATAACTCAAATAATTACTCTTAACTGTTAATGAAAATTATTCTAATATTCTTTATATTTTTTTCAAGTGTAAACACATTCATATATATATATATATATATATATATATATATATATCTATATATATATATATATATATATCTATATATATATATATATATATATATATATATATATATATATATATATATATATATATATATATTTGTTCTTAAATTAATTTGATTATATTAATCATATATTTTCAAAAACAAATAAATAGAAGAAATAATTAAATTTTAAAATGATTTAATTTTTTAAAAATAAAAATAATCGAATTAAATTTATCTATATAAATTTGATTAAACTCAACATATTATAAAAATGTAATTGCCTGTTAATCAATTTGATCAAACAACATTAGAATATCAATGTATTAATTCTGTTAAACAATACATAGATGAAAAATCAAATGACTCACTAAAAAATTATGTTACTGATATCAAAACCAAAATAAAACAACATATTGTTTGAGTGATGAAAATGATATTTTCCATTAAAATAATATAAATATGAAATGCTATCATGTTAATGTATGAATAATTTTATTATCTCTTAAACATATAATATACAAAATATTTGAGATATCCTCCTTTGTCAAATTTATCAAGTATAATTATTCAATTAGCTATTAATTTGTGGTATAATTTTTTTATTTTTTTGAATATTAGAAAAGATTATTACATTAATAAGATTCAAATCTAGCAACAGTTTTTAGATAGTGCTACCTTACTATTATATATAATTTTTTAATTTTTACTACTACATTAAGTAATCTATTTTGATTTTCAAAAAAAAGTAATATATTTTGATTTTATCATGCAACTATGATGTTTGAATCAAAATGTATCATATCATGATTTTTGTTAAAATGTTACACAGATAGATAATAAAAATTCAAAAGAAAAAAAAGTAATATTTGAGTAAAAATTTTTTGCAATATGCCAAAGTTTAAGATTTTTGCGATATTTTGGTTGTGTAATTTATATTAGCTTATTGACTTCGAAAAAAAATAAAAAGAACCAAGAAACCTATAACAAACCGCTCCTCTGCTGCTGTGTCCGCATCCGCCTCTCCCGACTGGGCCACAACTCTCAGCTCTCTTTTTCAAAGGCGATCGTCGACCGACTTAGATCTGATCTGAGGCGTGGCCGCTCTCCTCATCGTTTCGCAGGTTGTCATCTTTCTCGTTTCGATCTCTCGTTCTGGATAAATTTAGCGCTATTGTATCGCGAGGGATTGGGTTTCAAGTAATCATCACGCTCTAAGGTAAGTTTCTTATCTCTATTTCGTCTTAAAAATTTCTATATCTCTATTCATTTTCGGTGTTTGTCTGGGGTTTCTGTTTGCTGCGGCTGTGTGCTGTGCTGACTTCAGTTAAAGCATGAGCTCTGCTGGGTTTTCATTTGTATGTGCTGAATTTACGTATGGCTTTCTTTTCGTTTTCTTGGGCAGAGAGATCAAATTGTAGCTAAAAGGAGTCTCTTGCTCAGCCGCTTCACAACTTCCAAAATGGCAACCGGACCTGGACTTGATTCTCTTGTAGATCGTATGCAAATTTTTGAACACCGTTTTTTAATTGTTTTCATTTTCACATTCATGTAGTTATTTGTAATGTCATGCCAAGGCCTCTTTCCTTGCAAGTATTTTGGCCTTCAGATATATTTCATTATGGGGTTGTGGCTTACTTAAAGCTTCAATGCAAGAAGCAATATGGAAGCCAAGCGATAATATGAACTATTCCAGAAAGCATGTTCAAACACTACGAAATGCTGAGAAATTTTATAAGGTGATAGATGAAATGGCCTATAAAATACAAAATGCTATTCACTAAACTTAGTGATAATGTAGGGAACTTTCTTAACATTTAATAACTAGGACATGAACAGAAAGATATATCATGACACGTGGGCCTCATGAGTTCAGGCAAAATAGTTTGCAATTTCGCAATCTAAAGTTTGCATTGGCTCATGAACGGAGTATGCTTTAGGAGCTACTTCTTGAGGGGTTTCCCTTTTATTGCCTGATGTTTTGCAGCTAGGTAAGACTTTATTTAATAAACTTGCTTTTGTTAGTTTTTGCTTTTATATTTTACAATAGTAACGCAATTATAATCATATATAACACCTTCATCCGTTTGTTTCCTGTTCATGCAGAAACAATTTCAGTTATAACCAATGATGGCCGCAATATAGTGGTATACTATAACTCTTGCTCCATACATCTGCATGAGCTATATTTCTTTTGTTCAATCATGTGTTTTATGTATAATATCATCTAATTGTTAGGGCTTTTCTAATATAGGGAATCTTGAAAGGCTACGACCAGGCCACAAATATCATCCTCGATGAATCTCATGAGCGTGTTTACTCCACTAAGGTCTTAATCCTTATTTATGAAATAAGCTTCTAATTCCATTTCATTCCCTTACTCTGTGTGTACCTGGGTAATTAATTGGGACATGTGGCAATGAATTATTCTTGGTTTTGTCTTATCCAATTCATTTCAGATTAATAGTTCCTAGAGCATATGTACTAGCTTTATGTGAGTTGAATTTTTTCTGATTTGATAATGTAATTTAAGCTCCTCTTATATGTTTTCAACTGAGTTGAAACTGCATTTGTAGTTTGCAAAGTTGCAGATGATATTTTGTATACCCATACCATGCCAATAACTATTCTTTGATTTGCAGGAAGGTGTTCAACAACTTGTTCTGGGTTTGTACATCATAAGAGGCGATAACATGTAACTTATCACTGTTGCTTGCTGAGTTACTCTTTCTAATATTTCTGTTTTTTGGTTGGGGGAGAAGTATATTGTTATCTTTCCTTTCTTATTACATTCTAAATGGAGACGTATTTGATCCATTCTGGTTTGTTCTTTCAGAAGCATTGTCGGGGAATTGGATGAAGAGCTTGATTCTCATCTTGACTTGTCAAACGTAAGAGCTCATCCTCTCAAGCCTGTCATCCACTGATCAACTATGAATATGCGGGTTGTAGAGCAGATGACGGATTTAGTATAGAATTGTACAACTGTGGTTGCTATTTTATGTAATTGTTGGTCTCACTTTGACAATGGTGTAACTCCTGATGGTTGTAGACCTAGAATTAATTCGATCAAAGTTGTGCCGGTCTTTAGTGTTACTGTCGGCATCTTTTACTCTTTGGAAGTATATGTTTATTCTAAATTTTCATCTGGCTCAGCCATAGTTGTCAAAGGCGGCCTCAGGCACTAGGCGTACTGGGCAAACAGCGTTGGGCCTCCGAAGACTGAAGGGTGGGTATTGTCACTGAGGCACTTGCTAGGAAATTACATAATGGCTGTTACCTAACGTAATGGTCCTTATATAATGGGTTTCAAAGGCTCTGTCACCATTATAGCCGTTATATAATGGTCATAATATTTCTGCAGAGTGTAACGGCCATTACATAACAACAACAGCAGTCGAATGGCCGTTATTTTAATAATATCATTGTGACATTATTTCTGAATTTCTTCAATAATGCTCTCGTTTGCAGTTTTCACATGTATACAAAACGGGACAGGATTCTCTTTTGTTTTGCAGTTTTTATATGTGAACGAGTATAAAAATGTTCATGCAATAATGCTGAATGGATATAATAATGTCCATGAAGCTGTTGCATATTATTTTGCAACATCCCATAATTATTTCAGCATTTCTTCTTCATTTCTTCTCATCTTTCTATTTTTTTTTTTTTTACAACATCTAACAATTCAGCTACCTTTTTTACAAAGTGCTTTCACAAATTAACTTAAAAAAAATCAAACAAAATTTAAAGAGCTAACAATTTCAGTCATCTCATAGTACCAATGCTATAGGGGCCTATTTGGGATTGAGTTTAGAAGCCCATAAAGCAGGTTTAAAACAAAAATTACGAAACCAAAATATTTGGTTATTGTACCAAAAGTTGGTTTAAAAATACAGAAAACCAAGGTTTGTAAGAAGCATCAAAAGTCATGTTTCTCCGCAAAATGTTGGTTTAAATAAAAAACATGGAAATCAGTTTTTTTTTGTTCAAATATATCATTAATGAAATAAAGTAATTACAATTATGTCACATATAATATTCACATCTCATCATCATTTTTCAGTAAAAACGAGCTACACTTTTTTTTTCTGTTTCTTTTTCCTCTTGTGCCTCTTTCTCTCGTGCCCTAACCCTAACTCCCTTCGTCTTTTTCTTTTTTTTTTTTTTCGCCTTTCTTCAACATCACTACTCTTTCCAATCTTCTCATTGTCGCTTTGATTACCCGGTTCTAATCGAGCTTCAGGTATTTATAACTCTTTTTTGTTTTATCTACTGTTTTTTTTTTCATTTTCAATTTCTACTGTTAGTTTTTTATTTTTAATTTGGAGTTTAATTTTACTGTATAATCTACTGTTAACTTGCTTTTTTTGTATTTTGCTGAATTTATTATTATTTTAACTGATTGAGTTATTTTATTTTATTATAATCTACTGCTTACTCTTGCTTTTTTAATTGATTGCGCTTAATTTTCATGAATTTATTATCATACCTAAAACTATGATGTTATGCACTGCCACTTGATTGCTTCTTGGGATTATTTTCCTAAACTTCTCAATTTTGCTAGTCTATCAATATTCTACTATCAATAGATAAATATTAAAAATGGGATTATTATTGGGATTAGTTTGTAAATGAGTGCAAAGCATCTTGCACATTGTTGATTGATGGGGAAACTTATAGTTATCTAAGC
>CATIWR010470992.1:0-14222 GCA_949677035.1 Omphalea diandra | reverse complement strand
CAAATAACAACCAATACTTTAAATAAATAGACAAACAATCCACCCATAGTGTGATTTATCACACACACACACACACACACACACACACACACACACACACACACACACACATATATATATATAGATATATATATATATATATATATATCTATATATATATATATATATATATATATATAGACACACATTAAGTATTTTTTAGATACTATATTTATTTAAATGATATATATAAACTATGTGTTATTAAATTATATAATTATGTCATGTGATATTAACATTAGTTATAGTATTATTATATAATGACTAAATCATGTATTATTATATTATATACTTTTAGTTATAACTAAGTATACAATATATAATCTAACTAACCATATATAATTTATATATAATTATATTATCAGTATATTGATTTTAATTTAATATATTATATTAATTTAATTTTTATGAGATAAAATAATAATACAAAAATTTTATAAAATAGATTTGAATTTATTTAAGTATAAAATTTTTTAATTTTTAAAATAAAATTGAGATCAAATTAAACTGATTTGAATTGAATTTATTTTTTCAATCTAATTCAAATCCTTTTTTTTTTTAAATTTTTTGTCTGGCTATGATCTTAAACTTTTAAAGATAAATAATTTGATTTGATCATGATGTTTTCTAAAACATTGAACCAGATCAGACTAAACCATTTTCAGACCGAATTACATATACAAAGAGGACAAAAAGAGTCCAATCTTGATTGTTAACAACCAAATTTCAGTTAAGAAATTTGTTTCCACATTATATTGTCTATTTGATGATGATAAAAGGTTCACTAGGCACAAGCCACCAACTTTTGATAGGAAACGAAGGGGAGACACAAAGATCACCGAAAGTTATTATAATAATTTCAATTACAAATTAAAAAATTGAATACCCTAAATTATAACACACATAGCCTGCTGGTTACACATTTTCTTCATAACCAATTTCAAATATCTTACTGTTCTAAGTCCTGTTTGGCATTGCCAATGCCAATTGCTATTTTTGTACAAAAGGGAAAAAAAACTTTCTTTATCAGTTAATAATAACTTTTTTAATATGAGTTTTGAGAATTAAAATTAATTTTAAAAAAGAATTAAAGTTGATTTAGAGTAAAAGTATAAATTTAAAATGATTACAAATAGTTATTGAATTAGCTTAAACAATAATTAAGTTATTTTTCTAGATAGTTAAAAATTTCAAAATTTCAGGAAGATTGTAGTTTTAATCAGCAATAATAAAATTTTTACAAGGACAATGCAAAACATGCTTTCAATTTTCAAAGTTATATGCAAGCCAATCAAAATAAGTATATATTTTCTGTAAAAAAAAAAAATGAAACTTTATCAATCTAATTATTAGTCAAATAGTTAATATAATTGAGTATTAATATCAATAAACTTTTATTTTTAATTAAGAGATTTGAACTTGCAATCTCATAATCTTCAAAATGATATATCAATGAACTTTAGTTCTTAATAATATTAATATCACTGATTTTAAGGCTACAAGCTGAAATTTTAAAAGCATATCTAATTAAAAAAATAGTCAAATATTTATCACACAATGGAGTAAAAATTTTCATTTCTTATTTTTGAAAAAGTAAATTATACAAAAATAAAGAATATCCATTCACCAGAAAGATCCCCATAAGTTAAATACATAATAGTTCCAAGCAAATCATGATGGTGATGTCAAATATGGGGCCATATTGCACAAGTGGTTCAATGTGTAGGGTACATCAAACAAGCAAAAAAGAAAAATTTTCCTGCAGGGCAATCAGTCACCTACTAGTCCAAAAAAAAAAACAAAAACAGGTAAGCTTTTGCATTGCTCTATGGGAAGGGTTAAGATTGATTGCCAATTAGAGTTTTGATCTTTTGGGCCCTATGTACTGCCCAAAACCTGTCCATTTAGGAAATGGTCCATCTCAAAGGCACTGCAATCTATTTATCCCTATATGTGAAGCAAATGGACCTAGAGCTTTCTTCAACTCCAATTATATGGTTTGGCAACTTTATACCTCCAAAAAATAGGATGTCTTGTTTGCCCATATGATGAACTTGAGTGGGCTACACTTGTTTGTGTTTTAAAATCTCTTGTTATTATACGCTCCCTGTCTATCACTATATGTGTGGTGGGCCCTTGGTAGGAGCCCATACACATAGTGGGGGCAGTGGGTATCTATCTCTCCTTTCCAACAAGGAGCTTGTCAAGTTGCAAAGCAGAGTAGAAGAAAAAGAATAGGATCTCTTGCATTGCTTTTCTTCACTCAAAGCATCATAGAATACCATTTTGTTTAATAGTTGTTAATGAAATGACCTCTCACCAAGCACCCCTATCCATCCCCACTCCTTTTTTCTTCTCCTTTTTTTTTTTAAAAAATATAAAAAATATTCAGGATTAATAGAATTTGCAACAAAAAAGAAAAACTTCTCCTTATTAATCAATATTCAAATTATGAAATCACAATAGAATAAAAAATCCTTTACTAAGTTGTTGATTTTTTAATTTTAGCATGTATGATCCATTTAGAATTGAACCCAAAAAATTGATTTACATGGTTTTTATTCAATTTTAATTTAAAAGTTATTTTATTTGCAAATAAATTTCTTATAAAATTCATTTGCATATAATTTTTTTTATATTTAATATACTTTAAAATAAAAATAGAATTTATTTTAAATGAAATGAATTTTATGTTTGGTTTAAGTATATAATTTAATAAAATATTTTATTTACAAAAAATAACTATGTGTTATTTTTGAATTTTTATAAATATAGAAAATACTATAAAAAGAGGATAGAGAGACAAAGCAGAAGGAGAAGAAAGAAAAATTAGAAAGAAGGATAAATGAGAAAAAAAAGTGAAAAAAATATTTTAATTAAAGATATTTTATCATAATTAAAAACTTATAATTTTAAAATTCATTTGAAAATTCTATCAAATTTGATAGAATTTGATTTTATTATAATCAATTCCAAAGATTTAATGAAATAAAATTGCAAATGAATTTTTATTTATATCAAATGCATAAAATGTGTATTTACAAATGAATGCTATAAAAATGATAGAATTTATTTATACCAAATTCAATGTTAATGTGATAAATTAAAATTTAGCCATGATACTCTTATATTGATAAGAGGGAATGCAATTTTAGTCCAGTGACTAAGATAAATTTAATTTTTAGTGATATTGAAATGTTTTGAATTTTTATGATATTATTATAATATATGTTTGATTATTTTATATGTGCAAATAAACTTTACTTTTAACCAAAATATATTTACTTCATGGACTTCATGAGAAATAATATTTTTTAAAATTTTATTTTTTAGAAATTAGACTATATTATTTGATTCATATATATTTAATGCACTAATATTATATTTAGTTCACTTGTTATAAAATAATTTTTTTATCTCTCATTTATTAATATAAATAATTATCCCATTAAATAAATAAATTTTAAAATAATCATAAAATAATTTAAAAATATCTCTCATTTTTTAAAAAATTTGCAACATTAATCCATTTTTTAACAAATTACAATCTTTACATCGAGGAAGAAATTGAATAATAAAAAAAAATAAAATTTATTCATTTGTATAATTTCTTGCAATTAAATATGAACAAATTGTATACTTTTTTTAATTGAACTTTTTAACCTATTTTTTTAATAAACAAACAATAGCTAATATATATATATATATATATATATATATATATATATATATATATATATATATATATAAATGAAAATAACCATTATATATAGTATTTTCCATTTCATAATTGATAGTCTCCATTTATATATTTTCCCACCATGTGGCCATGTAGGAATATATCTATAATCTCTCATTGTTTGTAGCTATAGTGAGAGAGATGAGTGCGTTGGGATTGCACTCAAATATGCTCTTTGACTAAGATCTTCCCTATTAGCTTTGACCAAACAATACCACAGACCAGGAATTTTAAATTAATGAATACTTAATAATTTTGACCCCTCGATAAGGAAAAGTTTAAGAGACTAAAAAATCTCACATATGGCTAAGTCCTTGTATGGAAAAATTAATTAGAGGGTCTTAAAATCCATATGGAGAATCTTTGTGCTTAGGTTCCCACATACGTATAGCCCCCACAAATAATACATATTATGCTTCTTTTGAACATCAATTATGAAGCTTGTGCTTTTATGGACTTCATTTGTATAATCCTTCCTTAATATTGGATTTGGAAGGCATAATTGCAACTGTCGAAGTATGCATGTTATGGAAACCAATGACAAGCCAGTAAAAAGTAAATAATTGGGGAGCTATATATATATAGCCATTCCTTTTTTCTGATTCTAAGCATAAACCATCTTTTTCACGAAGCTTTTTTTTTTTTTTTAAATTTTTGTTTATTCATCCTTAGATAATTTATGGCAGAAATTTGTCATTTGTCAAATTGAATTATATAGCATAAAAGTAATTAGAAGTTACATAATTTTGATATATCATACTATTTAATTAAAACTTAGTTATAAATATTAACTAAAATTTATATAAAAATAAAAGAAAATGAATGGATATTTTCATGATAGATTTAGAAGGAATGATAATAGGTTATCACTTGCTTTATTTTGTATTTTTTGTAGTTTGGAATACTTTATGTTGGAACATGAGCAGAAATCGGGATCGATATATGAGATATCGAATGATTATTTTTTAGAGATAAACTTACAAATATCTAACTAATTTTGTTTAATGATATATTTATCTATATTTAACTATATATAGAAGAAATGAATAATGAGTGACAAATATTATATCTAAAGGGTATAAACTTATGACTTTTACACTCCATTTGTTACGCAAAAATTATTTTTTATATTTTTCTCTATTTGGTGCATCCAAAAAATTTGAACAATGAAAAATATTTTTCTAATTAAAAGAAAAATTAAATCATTTTTTTAAAAAATAATTTTTTATTTTAAAAATAAGAAATTATTTTTCGAGTTTTGATGAACTCATCTAAATGAAAATTATATTCTATAAAAACAAATATTTATTATCACTAGTCATCATCAGTCGACGTGATCACCGATGATCGTGAGACCCATAAAAAAATTATTCTTAATATATTTTTCTTATATTTAACAATAAATATTATAAATATAAAATATTTATGATTTAAATTTTATTATAATCTTATAAACAAAAAATAATTTTTTATAGTGTATTTCAAACATAAAAAAGTATGTTATTTAGAAAATCTTTTATTTAGAAAATATTTTTTTTCTCATACAAGTTATTTTTCATGAAACAAATAGAATCTTAATTTCAATTTAAAGTTTAATAAATTAAATAAAAATAATTTTATTTAAAAATTAAATTTATATATAATTTAATATATTTAAATGGGTAGCTGGAGTTCCTTGCTTCTTCAACCCAAAAAAAAAGGTTAATGCAGTTGTGAAAAAAAGAAAAAAAAAGGTTAAAGTACTGAATAAATTTTTGAATTTGTTCTAAAATGACAACAAAGGACGAAATAATTTTTTTTATCAAATTTACCTTTGAATTTATATTATTTTTGCATTTAGTTATTTTTTTATCAAAATTACCTCTAATTTTATATTATTTTGTCATAAATCAAAAATATTGGTTGAAAAAAACATTGAATAAGTGAGCAAGACAAAAACTATTCCCCATCCTTAATTTCACTCTCATGATGGAGAAAATTTTTCTTTTGTCCCTACTTTCACAAAGACTTATCGCTTCACGAAAATTTCTCGCAATACAAATATTTTATTTTTTTATTTTTAAATTATTTTTTAAAATATAATTTATTAAATTATAAAATAAAAATTTTTAGCAGCATTTTTTGCATACCGTATATTATTGTTTAACCTGTTTCTTCTTACATTTGTTGCAATTAGATGAACAAACAAAATTATAACTCATGTTCCATGAGAGTTTCCCACAATGCAAATATTTTTTTTATTATTTTTAAAATATAATTTATGAAATTATAAAATAAAATTTTTTGGCAATACTTTTGCATGTTATTATAGCATTGTTTAACTTGTTTTTCCTTACATATGTTGCAATTAGATGAATAAGTAAAATTATTACTTTATAAAGATGTCGCTCTTTTATGTTCTTCAATTAACAAAATTTTATTATAAAAGTGAAACTATATTTTTGAAATTTGACGATTTAAGAATTTAGAGATTTAGAGAAAATCGTATTTTTGTCGAAATATATATGAATTTGATTCTCTTAAATTACATTTGTAATACATGTACTATTTTCAGCTAATATTTGAGATTTTTATGACAAAATAATATAAAACCGAAGGTAATTGTGGTGAAAATTTTTTTATAATAAAATAATATAAATTTAGAAATAAATTTGATAAAAAAATTTATTTTTACAGCTATTTTCATTTTAAGACAAATTTAGGGGTCTATATTTGTAAAAATCTTTGATGGGCTCTGCTCAACGTAGCAATAACCTATTATAGTTAGGGACTTGAGTAATTTTGGCAAAGTTAAACACAGAGAGAGAGAGGGAGAGAGAGAGATCCATTCCCACTCTCCACGCAAAAGGTGGTGAAAAAAAAGTTCTTTTTGTACACACTGCGTTGATGGTGATGATGATGCCTGTAATCTCCAACAGCAACAACAGCAACAACACCAACATTAAACTCAAACAACAACATTTTCAATTTCTCTCTCATTCTCTCTTCTTCACTGTTAGACCTCTCCTTTCTTTTTTCTGTTTTGTTTTCTTTACTCATCGCCATGACCAATCTCTGCTTACCTTCTTATCACTTCCCATGCAATTATAGTGACAACCCATGTTAGACACATAGAGCCACAACCCAATAAAGAAAGAAAGAAAGGAACTTGTTATGGAGAACAAGTGTGGATGTTGGGCTCTTCTTAAACGGGGTGTTGCAGGTGCCTGCAAACCCTCTGCCTCTAGAGACTCTGCTAATAGTATCCCTCGTACTAGTCTTGTTTATGATTCAGGTATATATAAATATGTATATATATGCAGCTACTTGAGCTAATTTTTCTTTGAAATTCCCGATCATTATTTTTCCCTTTTCTTTAGTTTCTTTTTCTCTGCTCAAACTATGTATATCTGCGTAAGGGTCTCTATTGTTTTTGTTTGGTTTTATTCTACAATTTGGTTGCGCTCTTCAAATATAGACTATGTGATTTGGTTGAGAGGATTTTCAAATTCAGTTCCTTTATTAGATGTTTTAGAATTTGCGCTTGATATAATTTCAAAAGCCTATTATTTTTTTATCAAATTATGATGAAGTTGCATTTTGAGAACAGATCTCAATCTGGGTTATTTGCTGATGCTTCCACAGAGATCATCTGCTTGAATGCAATTTCTTTTTAACCCACAAGATCATCAAATCTTATTTCTCAGCCCAAATCTTGCCCTTTTTACTCAAGTCATAGCTGATAGCCGATTCAATTCCCAGCTTGTGAAAAAATTGGTGTTTCTCTTCATATATATATTTTTGCTTAAGCTGGACCTGTGCTTAAATGTTCTGTATGAGTGCTCAAAACTAAGACAAATTGACAATAAAGCTTGTAAACTTTAAAGCATAGCAAGGGGTCTCACACTCAATTCTGTTGATGCAGTTACTGAAACAAGATATCTAAATGCTAGCAATCGAGAGTTATGCCCTCCAAATGAAGCACAATTATCTTCTGATAATCCTGATCCACAACCAACAGAGAAAAAATCACAATGCCAGTTACTACAGTTCACCTTTCAAGAACTAAAATCAGCAACTGGTAATTTTAGGCCTGATAGCATTCTTGGAGAGGGTGGATTTGGATATGTCTTCAAAGGATGGATTGAGGAGAATGGGACAGCACCAGCAAAACCTGGGTCAGGAATCACTGTTGCAGTGAAAAGTTTAAAGCCAGATGGTCTTCAAGGCCATAGAGAATGGATGGTTGGTAGAATATCTGCTTTTCTTGAGTCAGTGGATTGATTTTGGAGGAGACTGTTGGGTTAAATGATGATAAGTGAGGGATTTAACAATTGTGAAAATTTTTTCTTTTGCAGGCTGAAGTGGATTTTCTTGGACAGCTTCACCATCCTAATCTTGTTAAGCTTATTGGGTACTGCATTGAGGATGATCAGCGGCTGCTTGTTTATGAATTTATGACACGAGGAAGTCTTGAAAACCATCTTTTTAGAAGTGAGTTTTGGTGATTTAGTTTCCTTGTATGCTTACCAGCTGCATCACTTAAAATGTGTTACCTATTTCAAGATCCTTCATTAAAATGGTCACGGAAATCCTCAGTTTCCTACCCTTTGTTCTTTTCTCTTAATTAACTTTCCCCTCTTGCTTATTTTGTTTTCCTTCTGAATTCCTGTGGCCAAAAAATGTCATGGTGTGAATATATCTTGTTGCTTATCCCGAAAAGATTTCCATTCCACATGTTTTTCCTTAAGGCTATGTGCTCTATTGTTAAAGGAAGCTATTTCTTCTTCTTGTGGTTCAGCTGGATTGTAATTTTCTCTTGAAGAACTCTGTTGTCTACCTATCATCTGTGGATGAAGCTCAACATGTGGAAAAACTGTCCTTTTTTCCTTTTTAATTTTTTGGCATTTTCTTCTGCTAATGAAATCAATACTTTTGAACATGTCCAATGACTTTTTCTTTCTTTAAATTTTTAATTGTCATGCTTGCACAACTTTAAGATGTATTGAAGCAAATGCTGATGTTTTCATGGCTTTTCAAGGGACAATACCTCTTCCATGGTCCAACAGGATTAAGATTGCACTTGGGGCTGCAAAAGGATTGGCCTTTCTTCACGGTGGTCCAGAACCAGTTATTTACAGAGATTTTAAGACATCAAACATCTTGCTTGATTCAGTATGTGGTTCTTGATATAAATGAACAATCATGTTTGAAACTTTACCTTTAGCTGAATCCTTATGTAAGTGCTTCTTTATCAGGAATATAATGCAAAGCTTTCAGATTTTGGTCTAGCAAAAGCTGGGCCTCAAGGTGACAAAACTCATGTTTCTACCAGGGTTGTCGGAACATATGGCTATGCTGCTCCGGAATACGTGATGACAGGTATAAAGTTGTGTATATCTTCTAGAATTTTTATGTTAAGTCAACTAGAAAACAAGTTTGCATATCTTCACATGATAGCAAACAGTAGGATTGGCTAACTTGTACACCTTTTCTATAAACATCTAAGCCATACTATAATCTATACGAAAATTGTAAACATCTGAATAGAAAAAATTTAATAGGATATCTAGGCACCGGATGTACCTTTTATGACATCTCATAGTCTAACACAAACTGGGCATTATCCTTATATGACATTTGCGTAGATCACCATGATTCTCATTAACCAATAAATATGAGTTCATTAGCTAAAATCTTGACATGATTAAATGACTAATTTGTATGGCGCTAGTTGGGCATGCTATTTGTATGAGTTTTTCCTATGAAAATCAGGTTGTAATGATCTAGTAATAACTGCATCTGTAGGATGATCAAATGGCTTTAAATAATCTAATTCGGCGTTATTGTTTAGTGGTAAAGATGGCAGAGATCATTTAGAATTCTTCAAACCAGAAGGTTGATATTGATCCATGATATGAATGCTGGATGCTGGCACTAATTATCTGCTGCTTGAGAACCAAATATTGATTAATTAGCTCCTCATGAACATATTCTTTAAACCTAGGACTCAGAGCTTATCCTGGTTGGCCAGTCATTGATCTAACACGCTTAATTATTTTGACTCCTTTCCAGGACACTTAACATCTAAAAGCGATGTTTACAGCTTCGGTGTTGTGCTGCTTGAGATTTTGACAGGCAGAAGATCAATGGACAAGAAGCGTCCTAGTGGTGAACAGAATCTTGTTGCATGGGCTCGTCCCTATGTATCTGACAAGCGAAAGCTGTACCAGATAGTGGATCCCCGATTGGAGCTGAATTACTCCCTTAAAGCAGTCCAGAAGGTTTCTCAATTAGCTTACAACTGCCTTAGTAGGGACTCTAAGTCCCGCCCTACAATGGATGAAGTTGTAAAGGTTCTTACTCCGTTGCAAGATCTAAATGATCTTGCCATCTTATCTTACCACTCTCGTTTGTCTCAACAAGCAAGGCGCAAGAAAAAATCTGAAGGAACTCAACAGTATACAAATGCATCATCCAAAAGCATCAGAGATTCTCCCTTGAATACTGGCAAGCAGCGTTGTAGATGATGGACAATCAATTCATTCTCCTTGATTGGCTCAAACAATGATAGGAAACAAAGGTTGGCATGTCTACCTTTGTATATTGGTTATGTGAAGAGATTATTTTGAGCTTGTGATAGAACTTTTGAGTGTTTTAACATTTGCTCCAGCCAGAAGGACATCAGAAAAAGGAAAGGTAATCAGTTTCTATGAGACCTTACACTAAAAAGCTAACCATGTGATGTGCACCTTCCTTGAGATTTACCTGTGTTGTAATTGAGATATATCTTGTAATTAGGTAAAACCTTCAATTTCTAAGATTGTTATATCCAGCTACTTGAATTTTCAAATGCTTTGAGTAGAGTTTTGAATTGAATTATGATTTCTAGTATCTTTTCCATATCAGTCAAACTCATGTCCTGGCGCTAAAATTCCAATTTTTTATCTGTTCAGATCTTGCTTTATGGGGAATGTGTCGGAAGAAACATCTGCATCTGATAGTATATAGAATATTAGTGGGTTATATAATGAAAGTTTAACTTGAATAGGAAGGATGCCAAACTTGGCCTGTCCTTTAAAAGGATTCCAGACGAGCCTCTTCCAGCAAAATCAAGCACATATACTATGATGACAAAGATACATGGCATATATTTCTCTCACTTTAGATAGTGCATACAAATCTTTGACAATATTCACTGTAGCATTAGTTGTACTCTCACCACAATCAACCTAGAATCTCATATAGCTTTAATTTACACTCCGTTTGTTTAGTGGAAAATATTTTTCAGGAAAACATATTCTATATTTTTCTTTGTTTGGTACATCCAAAAAAATTGATCAACGAAAAATATTTTTCAAAAAATGGCTTCCGTTTTTCAAAATGAGAAGTTATTTTTTAGACTTTGACAAATTCATCCAAAAGAAAAATAAATCTTATATATATATATATATTATTATGTATATTATTATTGGTTATCTTTGACTACTGACACTCATTATCGGTCATCATCGACTGGCGTGATGACTAGTAATAGGTGAGATCTACCAAAAAAAATTTCATTTTTAATGTATTTTTTCTTTATATTAAATAATAAATAGTATAAATATAAAATATTTATGATCTAAATTTTGTTATAATCTTATAAATCAAAAGAAAATTAATATTTTTTATAGTATTCCAACACTAGAAAATATATTACTCACAAAAATATTTTTCTCAAAAAACATTTTGCTTAGAAAATGTTTTACTCAACTAAGTTATTTTCCGTGAAACAAACGGAGCCTTATTTTGCAAATCATTTCCCAAAAAGGTTTCTATGACATGTGTCTCATCATCATGTTGCATTTATATCACAATCATGTTGGAATCTTTTCTTGCTTTATCTTAAAAATCCAATCACTTCAAAAAATGACACGGAAATTTTCTTGTTGCGTGTGAGATTTCTGTTTGCCCAAGTACTGCAAAGCTACTTTAAAGAACATGCTTGCCTTGAGCTGAGAACACTATAATATGGCTCTATTAATACAGCCTTATGGAATGAGAATTCTCCCTTGTGGGATTTGTTATTCATTCATGTAGTTATAAGCTTTATAAGCTTCCATAGGATGCATGTTGCAATTATAATTAAATTATTAACATATGCAACATGTCAATTTGAAGCCAGCCAGAATAAATGCCGAAAGTCAGGTTGTAGCTTTCACCAGGGGAAGAATATAGACGAAGTTATTTGTACTTGCTAATCCAGAATTGACAGCGCTGTGGTATTGTGAAGTTATTGCAGGTTATCAATTGTATTTTTGGAAGATTAAGCAAAATTCTACTGCACAGAGCATCTTATTGCCAGTACTTTTCTCTATTCATAAATATTATGTAACCCAGCAGTAATCTTAGACCCATTAAAAACATCTTCTCCGGTACTTTAGTAAACTTGAAACCAGAATTTCTTTCTTCCATGGAATAAAATTCATGGAAAAACAGAATTTTGAGCGTAGGTTTATTAGTAGTCTAGGATCACAACACCATCAAATTAGCCATAGTGACCTTCTCAAGAATTTGCAGTTTTTTTCTTGCTGAAATGTTGGTCCTCTATGTTCTGTGGCATTAGCCATCTACACTTCCAGCAGAACACGAAGATAGTGATAGTTTCCAATTTTCATTACCTACCGTCACAACACAAAAAGGAAAATTTTTAGACATCAGGCAGCTTGCACTAAGCACAAGCTACAATATTGAGCCAATTGTTATAGTGCATCATCAACCACAGAAATGTCTTCGCTTAGATCATAAATTAAGGTGATCTTGACAAGGGTTCTTCTTTTATTTTTTATTTCTTAATCTTTTTATAACTACTTCAGCATAAATGCATCCTTTCATCCTATTCCAAATCCTCGTATAGTCGGGCGGAGTACTTTGTGCAAATTGAGTCCTTTAATCTTTTTATGATTTATTCAAGGACCTATATATATACATTTCGAACCACGAAATGTACAATTTTTAAGCATCATATCATTCATTTTCTTGCTAATTGGCTGAATCCTGGACAAAGTAAAGACAAGCATAATTAGCATTGATTAGATAGCACTGAAATAATAAGCATCCAAGAGGCACTAAAATTGTAACTTTATACTAATATGTGATGGAATAGAAATTCGTAAAGACGCATCCTTAGGTTTCTGAATTTTTTGAAATGATGCTATTAAATTTTTTTTTTAATTGTAACTTGCATACATTGAGTTCTCGTGTTCTTATTTTTTATTAGCTTACTAGGCATTTTGATTCTTACATTGTTGCAATTTTGTTATTAGTTTTTCTACTTTTGTTCTCTTTGTCTACTAATCTTCTATAATTTGGTGCAATCCACTTTTCAAAGGACATGTTTCTATTACGAAAATTATAAAGGATAAAATTTTTTACAGGTAATTCTATTTTTTATTTGTTGTTATCTTAATAGTTTGTCTAGTTGAATTTTGATTACATGGTCCTAATCTAAGTAGTTCAACAATTGAAATCCTCCATAATATTTTCTTTAATTTCAACAGTTTGTTGATTATGGTTTATGTGTGATCTTTTACAGTGTTAGAGAGATATGGATATAAATGGAAAAAAAAGAAAGAAAGAAAGAAAGAGATAATAGAGAGGATATACAAATATAGAGAGAGAATATAGACTAAAAAAAGGTTAAATATCCATTTATTTTATGAAAAAATATTGTACTTACAAAAAACTATTTTCTAAGTAATATATTTTTAGGAATTAAAATATATTATAAAAATATTATTTTGTTGATTTATAAGATTCTAACAAAATTTAGAATACAAAAACTTTATATTTGTACTATTTATTATTTAACATAAGCAAAACTATATTGAAAAGAAAATTTTTTATAGATTCCATCAATATTTGAGTGATTAATGATGAATGTCAACAGTTAAAAATGATTGGTAAAATATATGTATTTATATGATTTGTTTTTTATTTAGATGAATTTATCAAAATCTGAAAAAATGACTTCTCTTCATCTTCTAAAATAAGTCATTTTTCTTAAAAATAATTTAATTTTTCATTAATCAAAAAAATAATTTCTGTTAATTAAAATTTTTGAGCATGCTAAATATCAAAAAATATGAAAAATATTTTTAAAAAGTATTTTTATTGGAAAAAATGGAGCCTAAATAAGCAAATTTACTTATTATATGGAGAAACATTTTAGTCTATACAGTTTGTTTTTATTAGAATTAGCAGTGCAATCTGCGCATTATATGACATGATTATAATAAAATATATTATATTGTTATTTATAAAAAAATATTATATTATTAATTTAATTACTTGATAAAAAAAATATTTATTTAAAATTGAATTTGAAATATATATATATATATATATATATATATATATATATATATATATATATATATATATATATATATATATATATATATGGTTGTATTTATTATGGGGG
>CATIWR010470980.1:0-34733 GCA_949677035.1 Omphalea diandra | reverse complement strand
TATATATATATATATATATATATATAACCTCTCTTTTTTAATCTATTTTATTATTATTATTATTGCAATTTATATTAGTATAATTACTCATAGTGTTTAGTATCATCGTAATAACTTAATGATTGAATGTCTAAGATGTATTGCAGGAGACTCGAAATTTAAACTTTCATAATTTTATTTTTTAATTAAAAAATAGCTAAGTGTGTCGTTTTGAAATCAAAATGAAAAGTTAAGGGATTTTATGAGAAAAATTACATAAATAAATATAAAAATTAAACACCTATCATAACGGAAAATTTTATTTTTATGCATAAAGTTGTAAATCTTCTCACTAATTTAATATGAAGCTTACACATTTACTGGTTAAATGAACTCTAGATATTAAATTTGTACTCTCAAATTTCTCTCTTAATATAACTATTTATGTATAGTTTTCCTCTTGACGCCCCATCTTTATTAACCTAACACATTCCTCTAGTAGCTCTTATATTATATGGAAATGAAAACATGAGAAAATTAGGAAAGGAAAAGTGAAATATAGGAAAATGATATTTTCTAAAATATAATGAAAAAATTGAAAAAAATATATAGTGTGCTCGAAATGTGGAAATATAACCTAAATTGAAGTTTTCATGCCCCTGACCAACCAATCAAAGCGAACTGCTTACTCAGATTCTTCTCATGTAAAAGAGAGTGCCATGTGCGAACAGACTGCTTAGCTTGCGTCAGAATCTGGACCTTTTTTGAAGCACCCTCTCACTATGCTACCTCCAAATCCACCAGCTACCGACACATAAGATCCTACCCCCATCAACAAATTCTTCAAACATCGCTGTTAACATGGATACCGGCCAATCTTTTATCTTGAAAGTTTTGAACAATGCTAGTGAAGTAGAATCCCAAATTTCTCCCAAACTTTCCGTGCAAACGGGCAATCCCGCAACATGTGCATATTACTTTCATCCTCTGCACCGCATAGAAGACAGGAAGCATCCGAACTAAAACCTCATCGAGCACGTTCAACATTAGTCATCACTTTGTCATGCAAGACTAACCAGATAAATGCACATATTCGCTGTGGAATTCTCAGCTTTCGAACTTGGACCACAACGGGATCTTGGAGATAATTTGTAAGGGAAGGTAAAAAAAAAAAAAACATTACAGATTAGGGGTGGTTAATGTTGTAAATGAATGTATATTTATAGGATCGAGACGGTGAACAAAATAAAGCAAATCGTAACTAAAATAATTGAAAAAATAAAATTAAAGAAAAAATAAACTCACAAAATTTAACGTGAAAAATCTCAAATAAATTGAGCAAAATCTGCAAACAAGAATAGAAGAATATCACTATGAAAAATTATAGATGTTACAACTTCTCTCTATACCACCCAAGGAGAGAACAATAACACTCTCTCTTAAAATATGAGAAAATACATTATATTTTTCTCTCACCAGAAAAGGGATCACTCAATTACTCTCACCAACTCACTTCATTATTATGCCTCTCATGCATGTATATCTATGCCCATCTCACTACACTCACACGGATTGCTCCACGCCTATCAAACCTATTTATGGGCTTTGTTCCTTATTGATGAAGGACTAAATCCTTATCCCTAAGGATTTGCTTATGTGGTGCAAACCACCTAAGCCAATAATTTTTTTTTTTTTTTTTAAATGTGGTTAAGTCGGTTAACAATCTCTCACTTGAAGATTTGATTGAGAATCAATCGCATCATCACACCATTCTTTTTATCTTTCCTTTTGATGTTACTTATGTTTCTATTAGGCAAGAGGATCGATACTAGATAAATTTGTCATGAAATCTACTAGGTTGTATTTCGTATGAATTTTCTGCAAATCAATAGTTCCTTCTTCCATTTTCTCTCGAACAAAGTGGTATTGAACTCAAATGTGTTGTCCATGAATGAAAGACTGGATTTCTTGCAAGATGCAAGGTACTCTGATCGTTACTAACAAAAAAACTTTCTCTTTTTTGTACTCGAGTTCTTCCAATATGATCTTTAACCACACTGTTTCTTTACTAGCTTGTGTAGCTACCAAATATTTTGCTTATGTTGTTGATGTAATCATAATTGATTGTAGTTTTGATTCCTAACTTACAACTTCGCCAGCAAGTGTAAACACAAAATCTATTGTAGATTTGCTTTTATCCAAATCACTTACATCTTAATCGGCATACCCTTTGACAATAAAGTCTGATCCTCTATAACATAATGCAATATCTGAGGTTCCCTTGGTATACCTTAGTTCACAACATTTTAATGCTCTCAACCAGGATTTGCCATATATCGACTAACCACTCCCATTGCATATGCAATTTCTGGTATTGTACGTATCATAATAAACATTAAACTTCCCACTGCTGATGCATACATTACTCAAGATATCTCCATCCTCTCTACTTAAATTATTAGGAAGTGAGGTAGAAATTGGCTTACAATCTTGCATGTTGAAACGTTGCAAGATTTTCTACAAGTAATTTTTCTAGAATAGCCAAATCTTTATGTTATTTTTGTTTTGGTGAATTTGCATCCATAAAATCTTATTTGCTGGCTCCAAGTCCTTCATTTTCAATTCCTTAGCCAACTATGCCTTTAATTCTTTGATATGATCTTTATTAGGGCCTGCTACCAACATGTCATCGACATACAACAGTAAAATGGCTACATTATTTTCACCAAACCTCTTGAAATATGCACAAGGCCTTTGCATTAAGTTTGTTGTATCCAAGGCTCATGATAAAGAAATTAAATCTTTTGCACCAACACCTTTGTTTTAAGCCATATAGAGATTTGTTCAACCTACAAACCAAGTTCTCTCTTCCATGTTCCTTAAACCTTTTGGTTAGAGCATATATCTCTTTTTCAAGATCTCTATGAAGAAAAGCAGTTTTCACATCTAGTTGCTCCAGATGTAGGTCAAACGCAGTACACATTGCCAGGAGCACTCGAATTGTTGAAAGTAAAACCATAAGGTAAAATATTTCATTAAAGTTAATTCCTTCTTTTTTAGCATACACTTTTACTGCCAATCTTGCACGATATTGGTCTACTTGATCATCATTATTACACTTGATCTTATAAACCCATTTGTTACCAATTGGCTTTCTTCCTTGTGGTAACGACACTAGTTCCCAAGTTTGATTCTTATGTTGAGCTTCAATTTCTTCCTGCATTGCTGCTTGCCACTAAGATGCATTTAGACTATCCATTGATTCTTGAAGAATTGATGACTTTTCGTCCTCGATTAGAAAACAATATGCAATGTTAGTCTCTATAAAATAATTAAAATGCCACATTAGTGCTCTTTTGTCATGAGTTGATTGTCAAACTTTTGTTCCTTTAGACTCAACTAATTCTTGTTCTTTATATTCTGGTGTTGCAATAGAAAAATCCTTTTGTTGAAACTCTATTTCCACCTGTAATGTAGTCTCTGAATTTTCTTTTTGAAGTGCTACTTCAACCTCTATCTTGCAGCCAATCCTCTACAAATATCACATCTCTATTGATGATGACCTTATGGGCAATGAGATCCTATAGGCGATACCCCTTAACTCATTCTATCCTAAGAATAGTAGATTTTGAATCTAACTTTGTAGTTTCTTAAGCATTGTACATCACATATGTAGGGCTTCCAAATATATGAACGTTTGAGTAATCAACAGCCTTACCAATCCACATTTCCATAGGTGTCTTCAACTCAATTGTAGTTGATAGAGATCGATTCATCATATAACAGGCGATGTTAACTGGTTTTGTACAAAATGACGTTATCAGGCCTGCAACTCTCAACATTGCTCTAATTCTCTCCAACAGGGTTCTTTTCATCCGCTCTGCCACTTTATTTTGCTGAGGAATGTATTTCATAATGAATTGCCTTTTAATGCCTTTTTGATTGCATAATTTATTAAATTCTTCATTGGTATATTCATCTCCATTATCTGACCTTAAACATTTGATCTTGTTTCCAAAATCAAGTTTTATCCACACTCTAAATACTTTGAAGACTTCAAACATATTAGCCTTCCTCTTGATAGGATACACCCAACACCTTTTGGAGTAGTCATCATTAATGGTCATGAAGTACTTTGCTCCTCCTAAAGATGGTATTGATGCTTGCCACATATCAAAGTGAACCAATTCTAGAATAACCTTGCTTCTAGAATTAGATGTGTTGAACTTTACAAGATGTTGTTTACTTATAACACAATGTTCACAGAACGGTAAGGACACCTTCATGAAACCAAGAAGTAGCTTTTGCTAAGCTAGAATTCACATTCCTTGTTTAGACATATGTCCAAGTTTGCAATGCCACACCATCACAGATATTTCACTTGAACCATTTAAAGCAACACATGCTTCTGCTTCTTGCAAAGTCTCTCCCATCAATTTATATAGGTTTGCAGCTATCTTTTATCCCTTTATTAGCATAAACGTGCCTCCAAATTATTTTCACAATCCCATTTTCAATTTCAATATTGCATCTAAGATCATCTAGCACTCCTAATGATAGTAGATTCTTTGCACCCTTTACATGTCACACATTTTGAATAGTGGAGATTGTACCATTGTACATCTTTAACTTGATGGTTCTAATACCGATGACCTTTAAGGGATGATCATCAATTGTGTACACAAAACCTCCTAATAAAGGTTCATAATGAGAGAATCATTCTTTTGGAGAGGTCATATGCCAGGTAGTTACTGTGTTAAGGACCCAAACATCAAAAATTCTATTTTTGTTTGCACTTGTTGTACACATAGCATTGCCATCATCTGAAGTACTTGCAACATTTCCTTGAGGATTAGAACCTCTCAAATTCCAACAATCCTTCTTCATGTGGCCGTTTTGGCCATAGTTATAACATTTGATATTCTTCTTACTTTATGACTTTGATCTGTCATGTCTTTGTCTCCCACATGAGTCATATTCTGTTGATCTTTCTCTCATCACCACCAAGGTCTCCACTTGTTGCGAACTTGCCAAGTTGTCCTCCTTGTTCTTGCACCTGCTTTCTCCCTTTAGAATAGTAGCTGCAACCTCGTCAAAGACTAGATAATCCGTAAGGACATTATTTGTTAGGTTGGTGATGAGTTGATCATACGAATTAGGTAAACTTTAAAGTAGAAGTTCAACATGTTCATTTGGCTATACTTTATATCCCAACAATGTGAGTTGAAAAAATAAAGTATTTACTGTATTTATGTGCTCCTCACGGAAGTAGATTCTGCCATTTGAAGAGTATAAAACATCCTTTTAAGGAAAATTTTATTGTGGATGGATCTCGCCTCATACAATTTAGTGCGATGATCCCATATCTCCTTTACTATTTTCTTTTCTTCTACACTTGACATGATCTCGTCTGCTAATGCCAAATGAAGATTTGCAATAGCATTTTCATTCATTTCGTTCCGCTTATTGTCATCTATGAATTCTTCTGGCCTTTCGCTGATAGTCGTTAGATAATTATCTTTTTTCAATATTGCTTTAATCTTTAATTTCCACAGTGAGAAATTTCTTTCATTAAATTTCTTAATTTCAAACTTTGTTGCCATCGTTATTGCTTTTATTACAAATCACGAACCAAACTCTAATACCACTTGTTGTGACCAGATGTATATTTATAGGATCAAGATAGTGAATGAAATAGACTAAATCACAATTAAAATAATTGAGAAAATAAAATTGAAGGAAAAAAACTCACAAAATTTAACATGAAAAATCCCAAATAAATTAGGTAAAAACCATAAGAAAAAATTATAGGTGTTACAACATTTCTTTATACTATCTAAGGAGAAAACAATAACATTCTCTTTTGAAATAAGAGAAAATATATTATATGTTTCTCTCATAAGAAAAGGGATCACTCAATCAGTGTCACCAACTCACTTCACTATTTTCTCTCACAAGAAAAGGGACCACTTGATTAGTGTTACCAACTCACTTCACTATTATGTCTCTCATGCGCGTGTGCCCGTGCCCGTCTGTGCCCTTCTCACTACACTCACACACATTGCTCCATGCCCATCAAGCCTATTTATAGGTTTTGTTCCTTAATGATGAAGGATTAAATCCTTCATCCCTAAGGATTCAAATAGTCTAAGCCAACAATTTTTTCTTTTAAACGTGGCTAAGTCAATTAACAATAAAAAAAATTAATTAATAGAAATGATTTGAAAAATATTTAGCAATAAAGAATGATCAATTAATAAAAAAAAAAGATCCATAGCGAACACAAAAAAATTTCGAAAAATTAATAAATTTTACATATAAAAATGTTCATTTACTCTTAAAGTGGCTGATCAAGTGCAAAATGCTGCATATTGCATGCAAATGCATCACTTAGTCTACCATTTTAACTGGTAGATTAAATTCAATTTTTTTTCAAAAAATTTATGTTCGTCAATTTAACTGTCAATAAATTTATATTTGACTGATTTACCACCCTCTTTCTAAATATTTTTCTAAATTATTTATATTCACTAATTATTTCTTTTACCACCTTTATCTCTAATTTTAAATTTTTATTAACTCATTTTGCAAATTATCCCTGGATCTCTTGAACATCAGCAAAGACTGTCTAGCCAAAGCAAAAGCAAACTTGATGAGGCCATCTTGGCCGTCTTGAAATCCACAGAGGCTAACACAACGAAGGGCTTTGATGAGGTGAACATCAAGGTCACCCAACTCCAAAGGAAGGTGAAGCCTCAAGAGAAAGACAACTTTAGAATCCAATAGCTTCTACTCACTCTCCAATCCAAGCCTTGACTCTCTAGACGAAGTCTCTTGCCAAAAGACGTCATCATACTTAATCACATCATTCGACTCGCAAGTTCTATTTAACTTGATTAGGGATGGGATATTGGAACTTCTCCCACTTCCAGCTTGAATTTCTGTTCCAAAATTACCCGCTTGGTCAGGGTATCCGCATCATATTCACCGATCTCAGGATCTATCAAAGGCGATTGTTTGAGTCAAAAGACAGTGAAAATTCCATTATTAACAGCAATTTGCATGCCTCTCCCTCCTCACCATTTAGAAGACTCTTCCAAGCATACTTGTAGGTGTAATTAGATTAAGGATTTTTGGGTGAAAAATGTATTAGTAATTGTATTATTTATTGTTTGGTGAATTTATTTTGTGAAGCAGCTTTATATCAACTCCATTAAATTTAGGGATAATTTGTAAAATGAGACAAAAAAATTTTAAATTAGAAAAAAAGGATGGTCAAAAAATAATTAATAAATAGAGATAATGTAAAAAAATATTTAACAAAAAGGAGTGATCAAACTGTCAAATATAGATTGATTCGTTAATTAAATTAGTGGACACAAAAATAAAAAAAAACTACGCGTAGCACTCTCTAATTTTATATAGTATTATTGCACCAACACCATGTTTGAATGTCTTTTCTTCAGATGGTATTATTGCACAGCATGTTTGAATGTTAGCATCTCTCATTCGATTTTCGCAATTATTTGAATAATTTTTGTAATTTTTTATTTAAATTTTGTCCATTTTATAATCTTGTGAATATCAGTATTCTTATTAAATCGTATTTAACTTTCATTTTATAGTTACATAATTTGAATATTGTCTATTCAATTTTTACTCACTTTCTTAATTTATGTTATTTATTTTCTACAATTATATTAATAAATAAAAATATATCCAAATACAATCTTATTACGAAGTCACTGTTAAAGTTGCAATTTTTGAATATTAAAACCTAAAAGGTATGATATCCTTTATAATGAAAAAATATTGTAATTGAAATTAAAGCCGTCACCACGTACGGTATCTTCTGCTTGGGAATATGCAGAATCCGGTTGGGCACCTAATAGAAATGTGGAAATATTATAAACAATTTGATATATATTGATCACCGGATGAATGAATTTTAATCTCTAATAAACATAAATTTTATTCTCTAATTTTTTATTCTTAAATAAATTGAGCAATGGATTATTTTTTTCTGTAAAGTAGTTGCTTTTAAATGTTATTTAAACAATCAATAATGAATTTCCCAGTTATCTATTAATGCTTTTAAATAAGTTCTCTCAATATTTTTAAATTGAAATTGACTTGAAAATTTAACTTGAATTCATATAAAAAAAATGAATTAATTTCATTTGAAACATTCAATGCAGTTTGAATTTGAAAAAAAAATTAAAATTTTTTGGATTAAATTCGACTTAATTTTGACTCGACCTATGGATTAACTTGAGTTAATATGATCTTCGTTGAATTTATGGATCAATTTGAATGATATCATTTAAATTATTAAAATATATTTAAAGTTTTTAAAAAATTTAAATAATATTTTCTTTATTTTAAAAATCAAAATTATAAATGATCAAATTTAATCAAAAAATGACTCGAATCCTTTTTTGCATTTTAATCTCATGACCTATCTCACTTGAAAAAAATGTGACTTGCAGCTGACTCTATTTAACATGGCTCAATTTGAAGTTGATTTTATCTAACCTCATCTTATCCATCCTATTCTATTTACCACCTATAATTAAAAAATGTGGATTTAAATTTTTTAATGTATCAAAAGAAAAATAACATGGATTTAATGTACAAAATCTGAAAGTTAAGGAATTTAAAAATATTTTTGCTTTTTTTTAAAAAAAAAATCTCTAAGTGTTTATTTGAATTATCTAGAGTTTCTTTTAAATAATTTTCAATATATACAAAACTATTTTTTGTTCCTTACTCCAACTCCACTCTCATGCTTCAAATCCCATCGATTTTCCATGAATCTCATCATAAGAGATTACTAAATTCATGTTGTTTTCCTATTCAATATTGACTTAGCCCTGAGTCACAGTCCTCACTAACTATCCACCTCCAACTTACTGTCAACTCCATCTCTAAATTAGAATTCAACAATGGGTAAGATTTTTTTTATTTTTTCACCCTTTTTTTAAAAAATAAGACAATGGATCGAAGCCCAAAGTTTTTATTTTTATACTGTATCTATCTTCAGTATCGAACAAAAAATGTGTATTTATAAATATTAGTTGTTTACTATCTGATTATGTCCTTGAAAGCTTTTATAATCCTTAAGGAAAAAGAAAATGAGGTAAAGAAAGAAAAAATAATTTTTAAAAGCAAATTTTAAGGATAATCTTTAGTTTGTTCAATTTTAATCAACTTAAAGTCCAGAATAGTACTATGGTAGCATCTTCACTTGGGTGCAATATACAGAGGCACAAAACTAAGCAATCAAGCGTTTAAGTTAGAATTGAATAGGTTAAAATTAGAAGGTTAAGAAGTTTATAGGTCAAAATTATAGATAAAGGGACCAAACAACTAATTTTGCATAGTTCAAGGGCAAAATATGAGTTGAGCCTTTGAATGTGAAAAGTAATTTAAGTTCATAAAAAAAAATAGAAAATAAAAAGTTTAAAATCTTGAAGCAAAAAGAGACAAATCCAACGATTAAAAAGCCCACCAACCAAACTATATGTGCTAGTCTACCTCAAGTCCCCACCCTTTTCAAATATGTTTCCAACGGTCTTTTTATGTTTCAATTCAATAATTTTCCTTCGCCAGGAAATATTTTCAATAATTTTCTTAAGTCCTACTCTAAAAAGTAAATTTCACATATTGTATTAAGTTATATATAGAAATTAAATAATTTTGAAGAAAATACAGAATTTAAATAAACAAGTCCCAAAGAATGATTAGTCTACCACTATTACCAACGGAATATATGAATATGGCTGCAAGCAATGTGGGTCTCATGTCCTGTGCTGCATGGCCACATGTCTCCGTCATTGGACAATGTATTAAATATTTTTGTACCACATTGAATTAGTGGAAAATAAATTATACATTTTAAAATGAAAAAACTCGCCAAAGAAAATATCATTCTTAAATTTGAAACTTTATTTAATATTATGGGATAAATCTATTTTTCAATTAAATTATTAAAATCTTCGAGATACATTAAATCATCAAATTCATTTCTTATGCACAATGATCTTCATTTCATATAGCATATTTCATACAAGGAAATCTTTTCGTGATAAGTAATATATAATGACCTTCCCAATCATAGGCTCAATACAACTACATATAATGAAACAAAAAAGAAAAAAATCCCAGGGAATATAATATAAAAGATAATCCATTTCTACTTTCTGATTCCATGTCTCCCAGTTTAGCATGTATATGAGTTTGTCAGGTTTGTTTTAAAATTTTATTTGTTGAAGGTTTTCAATTGATAAATTTTTTTATTCAATTTTGATTTGATAAATAAATATATTTTTTATAAATAGAAATTAATTATAAGAATTTATAGGCTTTTATTTAATGACTTTTAGAAATTTTCTTATTATAGAATTTATATTTAAAGAGATTTATGTGTTTTGGGTCATAGGTTGCAACTACTATCTCTTCTTATTACTCTAATGCTCATTTAGTTTAGAGTATTTTAACATATGATTTTATATTTTTATTTGGCTTAGACATTAATTTAAAAACTATTTACTATCTGTGTGAGCTTCATTACGATGTTATATTCGTTTATAAATTAATTTTTCCACAGTGCAAAAAAAAAAAAGGTGGTGTTTACATATTTAGAAAAGAATATAAAAATAATAAAATTATAACATAGAATAGAAAAGTAATGGTTCATCCAACCTGTTGATTTCTGTAATCATCCGGTTTCTTTTGAGAGTTGTTTTAGATAGACTTATGGGTTTGATTAGTTCTCCTCTGGTGTTGAGCTTTACTCTTTTGTTGAACCTACTCTTCTTGTATTTTTCTTTTTTTTTTATTTAATTTCATGGTAGTTGGAGTGTGTTTTGTACCTTGGAAGTGTTAGTCTAATCGAAATGTCAAGTGCAATCTAAGTTCCTGATTCATCGATTTCCAACCAAAAAAAAAAAAAAAAAAAAGCTTGTTGTATGTGATACTACTTGCTTACATTAACTTAATTGTAAGAGACGCAATCGGGATGGACTGCAGACAAATACTTTCCATATATGTTTGTATGGACTTACCAAGTTGAAGCTGATTTCCTATTCTGTGCTTCGTTTTATACATGGATTTAGTGCCAAATAAAGAAAAGCACCCATTGTTTAGTATTTTAACAACTTGCAAGTTAGATGCTTGTGTGGTGGTAGTGGATCTTCCATATTCGTATAAAATAAAAAGAAAAACGAAAATTGCTTTCTGTCTTCCAAAAATACACAGTATATTATTTATTTCTAGAAAAACTATTTGCTGAATAATGAAATAGTTTATGCACCAAATCAATTAGGGGGGAAAAAAAAGGGTATTTAAGAAACAACGGCGTCGTTTTGAGGGATGATAACGGCAACGAGGAGCAGCTGGGGGACGGATTGATTGCAGGAGTTTTTAAGGGGTAAGAAATATTTGCATGATTTCAGTTTCTTTCCATTTATGGCATTTCCTCTATCTGTCTAAAGACAGTGCGTTTCAGCATACGCAAATTCTAATTTCCTCGAATTATTTTTCAAAGCTTCTTTACATTAACTTTAAACACAAAACTATAAAACAGACAAAGTTGTTGTCCCTCTGTTTACTGTCCTAAAACCCCCAAAAAGGAAAAAAAAAAAAAATGAAGCGAGTGAAGTTGGAGACTTCCTCATCAGGTCCAGCGCTGAGTCGACTCACATTGATTCAAGTTTTAACGAGTGTCCTCCTTGTTTACTATCTCTTCATCACCCTCCAAATTCCTCTTGTTTTCAAAACCGGGTACGGGTCGGCGGTGCCTGAGGACTACGCCTTGCCACGGCCGTTTCTTTCCGGTGGGACCCTGTTGGACCCTTCTCGAGTCTCTCACCGGTCGCCTGAACGGCGAATGCGCGAGACGAAAAGGGTGTCGGGTTTGTTGTTCAACGGGTCCGTTTTCGACGCTACTGGCGACACTGCCGACGAGTTCTCTTTGCTCCTTAAGGCGGCTAAAGAGGCTTGGATGTCGGGGAGGAGGCTGTGGGAAGAGTTGGAATCGATTAAATCCCGACCCGACCCTAACAACACTGGCATCGCCACCAACAATCGGACCGACACGTGTCCCGTTTCTATATCCGTATCCGGGTCGGAGTTTATGGCCCGGAACCGGGTAGTGGAGCTCCCTTGCGGACTGACTTTGGGTTCCCACATAACGATGGTAGGAAGTCCTAGGTGGGCTCACCCGGAGAGGGACCCAAAAATAGCGGCGGTGAAGGAGGGGGAAGAGACGGTGATGGTATCGCAGTTCATGATGGAGTTGCAGGGGTTGAAGGTGGTTGATGGGGAGGAGCCCCCGAGGATTCTTCATTTTAATCCGAGATTGAAGGGTGATTGGAGTGGAAAACCAGTGATTGAGCACAACACTTGCTATAGAATGCATTGGGGGAATGCATTGAGGTGTGAGGGATGGAGTTCTCTGGCTGATGAAGAAACTGGTTAGTCAATTTTGGTTTTGGTTTGGGTATGCATTTTATTCCAAATTTGATTTTGGCTGCACGAGTGCTGGTTGAAACCCTGTTCCACAAAAATATTCAGTACATTGAACTTTATTTTGTGGGAGTTTATAGGCAGATGATGGCGTTTATAGTTGATTGTGTAGTTTCTGATGAATTGATAATGTAGTTTTTGTTGTTATTTAAGCTGTCAATTATAGTTCATTATTTGTTGAGGGCCTTTGTGGAATTATCAGAAAATTGATGCCCTGAGTCTTGTAATGCTCTGCTAATTCTTTGTTTTGTAGCTTTGTAGATACTTGCATTTTCAAGTTGGTAGCATCACCATTCCATAGCTTCAACTCTTTAATGTTAAATCTTCAAGGAACATTAAGTATGATTAATGATTTTTTATTTTTTTTTGGTTTTTTTAAAGTTGATGGACAGGTGAAATGCCAGAGATGGCTTCGTGATGATGATGCTAACTCAGAAGATTCAAAAGCCACATGGTGGTTGAACAGACTGATAGGACGAAAAAAGAAGATCTCATACAACTGGCCATTCCCTTTTGTCGAGGGCAAGTTATTTGTTCTCACCATTAGTGCTGGCTTGGAAGGCTACCACATCATTGTTGATGGGAGACATATCTCGTCTTTTCCATATCGCACTGTGAGAAACTTTGTTGAACTCAACGAAAGTTCTGTCTTTTTACAAATGCACAGTTGTTGATAATCTTAAAATTGTTTGTCATGCTTTTAGGGATTTGTTCTTGAGGATGCCACTGGATTATATTTGAATGGGGATGTTGATGTGCATTCTATTTTTGCTGCTTCCTTACCTTCTTCACATCCAACCTGTGCACCACAGCAACATCTTGAAATGTTCAAGAAGTTTCAAGCGCCATCTCTTCCTGATGAGCAAGTTGAACTATTCATCGGCATCCTTTCTGCTGGCAACCATTTTGCTGAGAGAATGGCTGTAAGGAAAACCTGGTTGCAGCATAAATTGATAAGAGCATCAAAAGTGGTGGCTCGGTTTTTTGTCGCTCTGGTAAGAGTGGAACAGGAAATTGTATTTAGATTATCAGTCCTTTGGGCTTTACTATAAGCTGAAAAATAGAAATGGTTGCTGATTTTTTTTTTTTTTTATTCAACAGAATGGAAGAATGGAAACAAATGTTGAGCTAAAGAAAGAAGCAGACTATTTTGGCGATATTGTTATAGTTCCATACATGGATAATTATGACCTTGTTGTATTGAAGACTCTTGCAATCTGTGAATATGGGGTGAGTGATGGGGCAAGATCGATCATTGACTATTGATTCATACTTGTTTGTGACATTCTTATATGTTTGATTGATTAGTATTTATCCTTTTCTTTTCACTATGATGTCACTTACTAAGTAGAATTGTATATGTTTCCGTTTTCCTTTTCGTTGTTGTTAATAGGTTCGGGTTATGGCTGCAAAGTATATTATGAAGTGTGATGATGACACTTTTGTCAGGGTGGAAGTCATGATTGAGGAAATAAAGAAGGTCCACACAGTTGGGAGCGCATATATTGGAAATATTAACTACTTCCACAAGCCTTTACGTAGTGGTAAATGGGCAGTGACATTTGAGGTACTTCTGCAAATCTTTGGAGAATTCAGTAATTAGTCATCTGCTGTTGTGTTGCTCTAATGTCCTCAGGTGGTGTTATGAATTATATTGACATTTATACTGCATATTCTATTATATACTTTTTAAATAGTGTTATTTGGATATAGAGGGCAATATAAACTCTCTTTTCTGTTCTTTCTTTTTTCTTCGTTTTTCCATTTTCATGTCATTGTGATTGTGTGGTGCCTCATGTCATTTGCTTTGTGTTATAGTTGAGACTTGAACTCTAAATTCATATGATAATGTTTTTGTGAATGTCAACATGTATAGTTATTTCATAGCCCTGCATTTTCTCTTACCTGAAATTAGGCAATCTGGAACTTATTTTACTCTACTAGTTTACAATTTCTTTAGTTACAGTAGGGAGGATACTAGTTGAATTTTGCACAAATTTTTAATTGTCTGCTCCTCTTTGGCTGAGCTGAAATAGATGATATGAGTGTCTCCATTATTTAGAAAGAAATGTATTTAGCTTTTAAATACCTGTGAATGTTGTTCTCTTTTTTTAAAGGGAGCATGATTTGTTGTCAATTCCAAAAATAATCGTTATGTATTAATTTATATCTATTCTTCAGGACTGGCCGGAAGACGATTACCCGCCCTATGCAAATGGTCCGGGTTACATTGTCTCATCTGACATCGCACAATCTATTTTGGCTGAGTTTCAAACTCAAAAGTTGAGAGTATGTTACATTGATTTATGTGCTCTCTTGTTCTCCCCACTCTCATTTGTGCACTCGTGTGTGGTAATAGGATTAATGTAATCTGCGTTCAAATTGTGCAGTTGTTTAAAATGGAGGATGTGAGCATGGGAATGTGGGTGGAAAAGTTCAACAATTCAAATCCTGTAATGTATGTGCATAGTAACAAGTTTTGCCAGAATGGATGCGATGAAGATTATTTCACTGCTCATTACCAATCTCCAAGGCAGATGATGTGCCTTTGGGACAAAATACAACAGGGAAAGCCCGAATGCTGCAATATGAGATGATCATCGTATGTATATGATGATAGCGTCCAGCCTTCATAAGGTAATTCTAAGAGGAACACGAAACAAACAAGTTTTGCAATCATGGTAAATCTCTGTACATATTCAGAGCAATTCAAATATATACTACTAGGATTCATATCTTCCTTGGCTACATTCATTATTTGAATTTATTTTTCATTTCAAGTAGCCACAACCAATTTTCTTTGTTTCTCTAGAGTACTTCAGCAATGATATTGGTTGACGGATTGTACAATTTATAGAAGCCATCCTGGTTTAAACATAGGAGTAGAAAGAATTGAAAATTTTTTGGTTTCTCTTCATCTTGTGTCTGTTTATCTCCGGAGAAAGATGTATGTGGGGAGTGACCATAGAACATTGCCTTATCATTAATTTAATGGCGGTAACTATAGATCTCCTGTGGCTGCCAAAAGTATATGGATGACGTATACTGAAAAAGATTGTTATTCTAGTATGTTGCAGTACATGGGAATGGCAGAAAAGTTATAAATTGTCAATTCCATGGCTTACATCATCAACCGGTTTTTTTTTTTTTTTTTATTGGTTTGATTCTTTATCTCTGGTTGATATGAACTTGTCAAGTGCGGAATTTGCTACATAAAGTGCTGATGATGCTAATTGTATGAGAACAAAATTGTGGTATAAAGCTTATTTATCTCTATCTAAAAAATTGATCAAAGAAAAAATCAGTTTTTAAAAAATGATAAGGACGTTGGGACTGAAACTTTCTAGTGAAAGTGATTCTCTCTTTGTGGATGAAATACCAGTACTCAAAAGAAAGAATCTTATTCCATGATCTTGTTTTTAATACACTCACAACCTCTACATAAAGGCTAACTTTGCTAGCTGGACCACAAACAAATGCAGCTCAGCCCAGTTAGGTTGGGGTGTAATGTACCGCGCGATCTGAAATCTGTTTGAAAAAATATTTGAGATTGCTTTGATATTGAATTGAGCTCCAATTCAAATTATTTAAATAATTTGTTAAATTGAGTTGGAACACTAAAATACTCAATTTGAGATTTTCGCGAGTCTAATCAAATTTTAATATTTTTACAATTTTATCCTTTATCTTTTAGTAAATTTACATAAATAATTTGATTGAGCACCGTCTTCAAATTTTATAATCAAACTCAAATTTCAGCTCAAATTTGATGGAAATTGACTTGAATAAGCTCCATTACTAGGTTAATTATTTTCAGATAAATTAAACATCACTTACAACTATTCCCATCCTATACTCTCAATTGACCAGATACAGGGTGAAAATTACCAAGGCTGAAACTATTGTCTTTTTGACATTTCTTTCATTTGAAGATACATCAATACAATTTGATAGCTTCTGCTCTATATGCAAATAGTAAACCTATCTTAAGATCGAAGTGCAGCATTTCAATTCAATTTGGAGGTTTAGAATTCCATTCTATAATAGTGATCTTCACACTCTACTGAAAGATCAAAACCAGAAAGTATGCCAAGAAATAGATCAACCTGTCACATGCTACAATACATTATGAGTGTTAATAAAAAACCATCATCAAATATTTATGAAAGAAATGAGTTCGAAATTATTAAAACAAATAGGAAAAAAGAACAAGAATAGATACCTGACTGCCATGGAAGTGCACTTGAACCATGACTATATGATGCTCCAAAGAAACAATCTGATGTTGTGTTGAAGCCATTAGGACAGTTACATACAAAAGAATTGTAAGCTCCACCATACCCACAATCCCCGTTGCTTCTCTCACAGTTAGCACATGAGCTTGGATAGTCATTGTACACATTGAACTTATATTTAAGTGCTATCCCATACTTCCAATTTTCAGGGTTAGATTCCTGCTCATTAAAGCTATAAAATCCGGAATAAGAACTGCATTGAAGCTTTTGTAAATCCATTTCAAAAGATGGTCCGAGATCAACTGGGGTGTAAACACAACAAGTAGAGATTGGGAGATTGAGTATACTAATAGCTTGACAGGAATACAAGAAACTGCAAATGGGTGCACCTGTTCTATCACATTGAGGGACAATTCCTGTGGTACTGCTATTGCTAGTAGTTCCATAAATAGGAGATGAAGTAGTTGAGCAATCAAGTAATGTAAAGACGGTATAATCATGAAAAGAGAAGGGGGCGTCCCAGTCTAGGCCAAAGCCTTTGCTTGGTTGGGTGCAGGCACAGGTTGACATAGAAGGATCTGAGATGTATATAACTTGATTGGTGTAGTCTATGTTGGTGACGGCATAGCAGCCAGTGTGAGTGGTGAGAGTGAGCTTTTCTTGATTATTGCAACTTACGTATTTTTGGAATCTTGGGTCGCCACAGCCAAGACCAGTACCGAATGGATACTTGATGGGGATTTTGCCACAGGAATTTTGGCAGGCTTGGGATGAGATTAAAGAGGGGAGAACCAAGAAAACTATGAAGAAGGATAGAAGAGAAATATAAGAGTTTTTGAGGGGCTTCATTTCAAGACATACAGTAGTGTTTATGAGATATGAAGGATTTGTCATCCTATGCATTAGCATTATATATATTGTGGAGATAGCTAATTAAGTAGAGACGGGAGAGTCCCTTACCTTTTAGGGAGGGCCGAAAATAATATGTCGTCTTCAGTATTATGAGATTACAAGTTTAAACTTAATTAGAGTCTAATTAAACAAAAAAAAAAGAAAGAAAACAGAAAGTGAGAAGGAAGGAGCATGTGCTTTTGTTTTATTTGGTGCCTTTCGGAGTGAGGCTGGAAAAGCGTTTGATGACCTTTTTGCTTCTCTCATATTATAAGATGCCTTGTTTTCATCATTTACCACTCCCCAGTTTTCTGTAGTAGAAATATTAATGTGGATTTGGTGGATTCTATGATTTTGGGTGCCTGTAGTTTAGAATCAAGGAACTTGCATATATGTTTCATACATATATCAAGTTTACACAAATTACTAACAGCCTGCATTTATATATTTTATATGCTCATTTCTCCTGCAAAAACTATAATTGGTACAAAAACAAATGCTTATTCTCCCAAGAGACCTCCTAAATTAACTATAGTATTTTCTCCGAAGTGAGGACTTTTTTGCTCTTTTCCTTTGGCCTTACTTCTGCATCTGACATTACATTATGCTAACAACTGAGTTACACAGAATAGGAGACGAAACTGAATATTAGGCACATTTTGAACATAACATGATAAAAGGATGCAGCTTGTTCTTAATTATATGGTCGATCCAACACAGGTTGGATTCATAAATTACTTTTAGATCGTTGACTTCGATTAATTAGATGAGATTTGGACATGCATTTGAAAAAAAAAAAAAATCAAAGAAATGGATAGCTCTTCAAATATTACCTATGCTTTGGCCCAAGAAGTCATGTCTTTTGCCGTTTCTTTTACATTGTCATTTTCTCATTGCATTAGAGGTGGGAATGGGTTGAGATTATTTTCTTGATAATTTCATTTTCAAATTAATATATTTTAAAATTATTAATTGAGTTTTCCTCTAGGAGATTTTTTAACGAGACATCTTACTGCAAAGTTCTTTTCTCATTAATAAAAGTCTTTATATTCTCAATATATATATATATATATATATATGTGTGTGTGTGTGTGTGTGTGTGTGTGTTAAAATTGGATTATATTAAAATATTGGCGAGTCAACTTGAATTAGGTTTTTAAAATAAAATATTATTTCATTTTTTAAATAAATTTTAAATATTTTAAAAATTTAAATTAGATTAAATTTAAATTAATTCAAAAATAGTATAAGATTTAATTTAAAATTTTGAATAATTTTAAATTTTTTTTAAATTGAATTATTAGAATTAAGTCACTTGATTCAAATTAGAAACTGCAATCTCTAATTGTAATTTTTTTGGGATAAATTTCATATGACATATTAAATTTATCATTCATCTTAATTAATTATATCCTCATAAGTCATAATACATAACGATGAAGCTCAGCAATTATGCCAATTAATTTATTTTAATGTGTATAAAAGAAAATTCTTTTCGCTTGTCTCATTAAATGCAAATTGATATTGTAATATATATATATATATATATATATCTTTCTGGCATTTACTATTGATCTGCACAAGCTAAATAAAATTCAATATCGTAATAAGGTGACAAGAGAGGAGCAAATGATAAAAGATTTTCAATTTGAGCCACAAATTTTCTTTTGGCATAACAAATAAAAAAAAAAAAATCAATATTCTACTCTAAATGATGCAGCAAGTATTCCACTTGTCGGTGCGTGAATTTTAACCCGCTAAATATTTTAAAAATTTTAGTGTGTATATATATATACACACACAAAAAAACCTGAAAACAAGGGTCTCCATTCAATTCCACTTATGAGTACCAACTCCACTACAAATATATATTAGCTCACCAAGAAAGGCAAAGAATATAAGATCGTCAACAATAACAGAGTTGGAATTAATATATCCTAGTCATGATTACATATAAGACAGCAATTTAGAGCACTTCTTTCCGATAAAGCAATAACATAATTCAATGGTTTGGCAATTTGATGCAAACATTTATTTAAAATTTTCCATCTTTATGTGAAAGTTATTCTTTCAAGCAGAAGGTAAGGCTTTCGTTATATCTAATTAAATTTAATTTAGTGCAATATGTGCAAAAGCCAATACTTGGTACCACCTAACCTAATTTCAATACTAAAAAAGAGAATACACTTGTATCAATGATAGGTTAAGAAAATAAAAGGGATTAATAAGAATAGATTAGAGCAAATGAAATGAAGCTTTTTGTTTCTTTGTAATATGCCCCATATGTTAATGGCTAATAAATCCACAATGGCAGGCTGTGACTGGGCATTAAGTGCTCCTGCCTACAAGGCATCTTTATCTACAAGGTTCTATCCATCAATGTCGAAAAATAGTAGTGGAGACAATCTTTTCCTATATATTATTTCAAAAGAATATTAAGTCAAATATATATATATGTTCTAAATAGAGGTGACAAATGAAACTAATTAGGTCGGATTATGTCATATGGATCATTTTTAATGTGATGTATTTTTGGATTGGGTCAAATTTGAATTGCTCATATTTCAAGTAAATTTGGGTTATCCATCAAATTTATATATAAAAAAAAATTTGAATCGAATTTTGGATTTACTTTTAAATATATTATTTTGGATTGGATCAGGTAATTTATTATGCTATTTTTGAAATTTTAAATATCTATTTAAATTTTTACTATTTTTACAATAATTTTCGTAATTATTAAAATAATATTTTCTTAAAAATTATTTTTAAATCAAATAGATTTTATATAAATAAAATTTGATTAATTTTTTTATTTTTATTTAAATACCTTATAAATGAAATGTAATTCAGTTTTAATTAAATCACTATACATATAAAAATGAGCAATGACATTAGGTTCATATAGAATTATATTTAAATTATATATCACAATTTAAACTAATTTTACATATTAATATATAGTGTATAATGAGAGTAAACTACTTGCTACAAGAAATTTATTATATTATAATAAAAATTTATATAATAAAATTAATTTTATCTTAACATATACTTTTATCATGATAAAATTAAAATTTATAATATTGATTATAAAAAAAAGTAAATTCGTGATACATTTTTTATATCAAAATTTGTCATAATAAATGAGCATATAAGATAAATTATTATATAAATTTTTTAATTAAGGTATCAAATACACCCTTGAACTTATTTTCAAGTGACTATAAAGGACAAAATGAACTATTTTGTCAAATTTACCTTTGAATCTATATTATTTTATCAAAAATACCCCTTATCATGACTTTTGCACACCATTATATTCTTGTTTAACTCATTTCTCCTTATATCTATTACAGTTGAATGAATGAATAGAATTCTATGGTCAGAAAATATATTTAAGAGAACCAGATTCAGATATAATTTAACAAAAACATAATTTTCTCTAATTTTCAAAATCTTTAAATCCCTTCGAAAAACACAACTTCACTTTGACATAATGATGTTTTTGTTAAGTAATAATTTTATTGGTTCATTCAATTGTAGTAAATATAAAGAGAAATGAGTTAAACAAAAGTATAATGATATGTAAAAATATTATTAAGAGGTAATTCTTGACCAAATAATAAAGTTTAGAGATAAATTTGACAAAAAATTCATTTTGTCGTTTAATGTCATTTAGGCCCACATTTATGGGTATATTAGTACTCTAGTCTAAATTTTTTTCTCATAATATTTTGTCATAATATATTAACACTAAATTTTTAGTGCTTATCAAATTATATATTAAAAAATATTATCACAATAATAAATTTATCACTATATTGAATCATTTAAGAAATTATAATAAAAGTAGTAATCATAATAAATAATTTTTACTCTTACAAAATAATTTATTACAATAAATAATAAATTATAATTTAGATACATGAAAAGGTACAATAAATTAAAAGTAATTTTTTTTAAAAAAATGTAAGAATATTACTGTATTTAAATAAGAATAAAATTGAAGTTGAATTTAAATTTAATTTAAATAATTTAATCACTTCAAAAGATAATTTTTTTTCTTTTTTACCTTAACTATTCTATTTTATATATATTTAATAATAAATTTTATTTTTAATATTCATATCAGTTATTCAAAATTTTATTCATGCCTTTAATTTTGATTTTTAATATTTTTTGCTATGAAATATTTTAAAATAATATTTACAATGTATAACTTAGTATATGATTCCTCACTTAATCATAATATAAGTTAAATTTCAATTATATTTTTTCCATTGAATCATACTGAGGGCACTTATAAAATTAATCATATAATTCATTTTTTTAGTGACAGGAAAAAGAAAATAGAAAAGAAACGTAAATGAGATATTACAATAAAAAAGAAAAGAAAAATGGGTATTTTTTAATTATTAAGGCAAGGCAGTTCAAATTGAAATAATGGGAAGAAAAAGGAAAAATATCATGAGTAGCATTGGAACGGAGTCGTTGCACTTCGGCGTCTGAATGTCCAAAAACGATAACGTCTGCCTCAACTCAAACCTGCGTTCGAGTTAGATGATGAAGCCATTGCATAGCTTTACAGTATCAAATTTGACTTTCACCGCTATTGAAGCCATTGTTTAGCTTCAAGGTATCATCTTTTTGCTTTCCCCTTTAATGGGTTTCTTATTCTGGTGGCGTTCTTCATTGGGTTCTGCTGTCTTCATGTTTAGTTCTGCCATTTATATTTCGGGTTCAATGAAGTCATATACCATATCAAATTTGAGTTTCTTTTCTAATTATAAATAAAATGAATCGTTCTAAGTATATATATGTGTGGGCTCCCCTTATTAGTATTTGGTTTTTCCTCTATAGGAGTTCTTAAGCTTGTTTATGAGATGTTTGATGAAATGTCTCTTATGAATTTTTTGCTGGCTATAGCATTGTGAATTCTTCATATCAACTATTAGAACTTATGGTAATACAAGGAGTGACAGATTATGTATTAACATTGATGTTTAAGTGCCTCTTTAAACTTGAAAGAGTGTGCATTGCTTAGTGACACTTTTGGTAGATTCTTTGTTCCATAGGCATAGTAAATGCACTAGATGGACTCTTTGATGCTATTTGGGTTACAATTCATGTCTAGATGATTGAGGACATGACATTAGTGGGTCATTAAATGATGGAGAAATTCCTTAGAGTTTCTGTAAAATTGATGCCACATGCAGTTAAAAGAGTTGAGCAAGGGTACATTAGTTTTTGCTATCATAAATGGTGACAATTTATGTCATCATTTAACAACCCAATTAGGTATTCATCTAGACATGTCATATAAGAAATCATATAAATAGAACAATATAACAAAAAATTTTGAATTCTGCTCCGTACTTTATATTGTCATATAAATAGAACAATATAAACAAATCATATTGTAAATTCAAGAATAACAGCTTTCCACTAAGCATTTGATGTGCTAACCATTCTATTCAATTTGTTTATGCCCATTATTGTTTTGTGACTACTCTATTATTTGAATGGAATTATTATATGATTGCATATTTAAATCTTCTAAGGTATGACATTTTGGTAGTAAAGTTTCTCAACATAGAATTAACTTGCCTATATCACATATGCAACTTTTGGAATGACTCTGAGTATTTTGTAGGTAATGGACTAATGAAGTCACTTTGCCTTGATTCTTCCACATGGAGAGCCACTACATTGTTACATGAATTCTCAGATTTTGTTATTATGAGTGTCTCCCATTGACATGAAGAAGTGTGCCATTTTTTTCTCAAGGCATTATCTTCAACTATTTTTTCATCATGGTTACCTGGATTTTCCTCCAAACAATTCACAAGTATTTGTTAGAAGATATCTGGGTCGAAAACTCTCATCTTCAAGCTCAACCAATACCAGACCTTTTCCCAGTTATTCTCCAAAAAAGCCCACTATTAAAGACTCTGAACTTGTTCATCAAATCTCAAATGCAATAAAGTTACGCCGCTCTGAACCCCTCTCTCGCATTCTTAAGCCTTATGAATCTAAGTTTAGGTCTGACCACTTCATTTGGGTTCTTATGAACATCAGGAATGATTATGAATTGGTTTTAGACTTTTTTGACTGGGCATGCCTACAAAAAGACCCAAATCTTGAATCCCGTTGCATTGTACTCCAAATAGCTGTGGCTTCAAAGGATCTTAAAATGGCTCGTGAACTTATATGTGATTTTTGGGAAAAACCAAATCTGGATATCAGTCTTTCATTCACTCATTGTGTTGAACGCTTGATATACACTTATAAGGACTGGGTTCAGATCCCCATGTATTTGATGTTTTCTTCCAAGTGCTAGTTGAAACTGGGATGCTGGCTAAGCAAGAAAACTTTTTGACAAACTTTTGAACAACGGAGTGATTATTTCTGCTGATTCTTGTAACATATATCCCGCACGCCTATCTAGCAGTTCTGGTATGCTTGGGATGGCAATAAAGGTTTTTTGTGAATTTCCTCATGTGGGTGTTTGTTGGAACACTGCATCATACAACATAATTATGAATTGACTTTTTCAATCAGGGAAAAAGAAAGAAGCCCATCTTTTACTCATGAAAATGGAGTTCCAATGCTGTGTTCCTGATGTGATTAGTTATAGCACTGTAATTAATGGGTATTGTCATGCTGGTGAACTGCAAAAGGTGCTGCATCTTGTCAAAGAAATGCAGACTAAGGGATTGGGGCCAAACGCATATACCTTCAACAGTGTAATCCTTCTTCTATGCAAAAATGGTAAAGTTGTTGAAGCTGAGGTGGTCTTGAGGGAGATTATGATCCAAGGAATTTTTCCAGATAATGTGCTATATGCAACTCTAATTGATGGTTTCTGTAAGCTGGGGAATACTCAAGCTGCATGCAAATTTTTTTATGAAATGGAAGCTCGATAAATTGGTCCTCATTTCATAGCTTATACTGCTCTTATTTGTGGGCTTTGTGACAGTGGTAAGATGATGGAAGCGGACAGACTCTTCAATGAAATGCTTAGTAAAGGATTGGAACCTGATGGGGTTACTTATACAGCACTTATTGATGGTTATTGCAAGTCAGGGGAGATGAACAAGGCGTTTTCCATTCACAATCAGGTGGTCCAAGTTGGACTTACCCCAAATGTTGTCACATACACTGCACTGGCTGATGGCTTTTGTAAATGTGGGGAGCTAGATACAGCAAATGAACTTCTTCATGTGATGTCCAGAAAGGGCCTTCAGTTAAATATCTACACGTACAACACAATTGTTAATGGCCTTTGTAAAGCAGGAAACATATTCCAGGCAGTAAAATTAATGGAAGATGTGCAGGAGTCAGGGATGCATCCTGATGCTATCACTTACACCACATTGATGGATGCTTATTGTAAGACAGGGGAGATGGTTGAGGCTCATGAGCTTCTGCGAGAGATGCTGGATAGAGGGCTTCAACCTACTGTTGTTACATTTAATGTGCTCATGAATGGTTTTTGTATGTCAGGAATGCTGGATGATAGTGAGAGGCTACTAAAGTGGATGTTAGAGAAGGGCATAATGCCAAATGCCGCCACCTACAATTCAATTGGGAAACAATACTGCATTAGAAATAATATGTGAAGTGCAGGTGAGATTTATAGGGGTACGTGTGCTCAAGGAGTGATGCCTGATAGCAACTCGTATAACATTCTAATAAAAGGGCATTATAGACAACGAAATATGAAAGAGGCATGGTTTTTGCATAAAGAAATGGTTGAGAAAGGATTTAACCTAAGCGCTAGTTCCTACAATGCTCTGATCAAGGGATTTTTCAAGAGGAAGAAACTTTTGGAGGCAAGAGAACTATTTGAAGAGATGAGAAGAGAAGGGTTGGTTGCGAATGCAGAAATATACAATATTTTTGTTGATATAAACTATGAAGAGGGGAACATGGAAACCACCCTTGACCTTTGTCATGAAGCAATAGAGAAGTGTTTGGTGGATAATGTCAGGAATGGGAACCAATAATTAGGTTTCTTTGCTCTGCAAGATTTCTTTAGGCGGTTATGTCAAGAAACTAGCAAATCTGGGCTGATTAATAGGCTGCCATAGCATGATCAAAGGTCATTCTTATTAAAAATTTCAGAATCATGGTAATGCTTTCTTTTGATTTACTCTAGGATTTAAACATTTCAAAGGTCATTCTTATTAAACATTTCAGAAACATTTCAGAACATTGATCACTGTGTAACATGCTTGTCCTTGTCAACCGTTTAATTTTGAGTGGGGATGATGCGGTTAGTCCTTTTAGCACTCAATTTTGATTTCCTGTTGCTGAAGTTGAATGATCATATTAGCCTGGCACAAAGGTGGAATAGTTGATCATATACCCTTAGCAAGTAAGTTAGTCATGCAATTTGGTCCCTTCATTAAACATGCTCCAATCAAACCTAGAGTATGGATATATGTCTACTCTATATGAGTGGATTGATATAACCTATCATCATTCGTCATTATTAGCAACATACATTTTCATACTTATACATACATGCTCAAACCACTCATCAAGCCTAACGGGCACAGTTATACCCATCTCGGCCCCAGCCGGAATAGGTAGTAAGTCAGGTTTTTTTAGTACTTTTGTCGGATCAGGTTCGTGCATCGTGAAATTCGCCCCAAACCAAACTAGTCATCCCTAGTCAAAGGCTTCATTACTTTAACAGACCTGTTTACTGTGAAGAAAATTGAAGATTTTCATCAAGTAGCTTTGAACGGCCTTGGACCATTTTGAATATCTTGTAGGAATGGCCCATTCCATTGTGAACGGCCTTGTTCATGATCTTATCCAAGCCTCTCAAAGTTTCTGCTAAGATTAGGGCATACAATTTCTCCCTTGAATTATTTGCTGCACTACTAGCGAAAAAATATAGAGTAGGCTGATGAGGTTGAATAATTACTTTTTGTGTATTGTAGTGGATTTATTCAAGTTTTCGTTTTGTTGTTACTAATTTTTTCTAAAACTCAGGTGGTCAACATATATGTAATACCCTGCCATAGTATTCCACAAGGAAAAGAGATCAGATGAGGCTGTATTACCGTGAACCATGACTATGGCATGCATGCTCATTTTCTGAGTCAATTTTGTTTTTGCGGTTTCTTGTTCCAAAATGAATGTTATCAAGGTCAAATGATAAAGGTATGTCAATTTCCAATCCTGCTCCCACATTAATTTTCTTTTGGATATTTCTAGATTAGTGCTTTAACGTTTTATATCATCCTCATTCTTAATCAACAATAAATCTGAATAGGGTGCAGCATTCTGCATGACCATTCATATTTGCAGCAAAGTTGGAAATGGGGATCTAACTGGATGAAGGTACCACTTGGGCCCATCAATAATAGAAGCTAAGTCAAGAAGAAAGCCAAATGCTGGTTTTTGTGCTCTGGACATCCAGTCAAAGATTGATCTTTGGAGTAAAAACAATAGTTGGAATTGGTTTTGTTGGTTTTTCTGCGGACTGGAGTCCATTGATTGCATCGAAGCTCCCTTAATGCAGAGTCCAGTGATTGCATTGAAGCTCCCTCAATGCAATGGTAATCTTTGACTCTTCAAGTCAGAAATCAAATTTTATATGAGCATCTGTGAATTGTGACACTTGCAATACGGGTTTGATTAGCGTGAGCTCATTCTCCATTGAAAAGATAGCCATAGATGATTCTCATATGAACTTTGAAGCATATTTCGGTTTGAAAACCTGATAGATATATTAATTATAATAGAAGATTGCTGTTTTGCAGTAAGAAATGAGATGCCATAATATGTTTTAGGACGCCAACTAATTCTGCTTTTTGTTTTTTTTTTTATATTTCAACTAATTTGTTCTTTATTGAATTAGTTTCAGATGTCTCTTTCTGTGAGATGTTCTCAAGGTTCTACAGTGAATGTGTTAAGACCAAACTTATGAATCTACCTTTAATTTTTGAAGTTCTTACATGATCACCTTAATATTTTACAGGCCTATAATATTCAACTCGCCCCTCCACTTGTACTTAAAAGCAAGTCATTTGCCAAAGCCTACTAGCTAACATTCTAGGAGAGAGAAATCCATGGTGTCTTGTTCACTGCAGTGCATATAAAATCCAATTATATCATCCATTTTCTATAATCTAAGGGCAGAAAAAGCAACTAAAAGGATGAGGATAGCATTGATGGTAAAAATCTCTTTGCACGAAATATCTGTTTATTGTAATTGCCATATTGCAACAGCACCAGTGGTCTAGTACCCTGCCACGGTACAGACCCGGGTTCGATTCTCGGTTGGTTCAATCCTTTTTTCCCCCAGGCAAATATCCACATGATAGAATGAGAGTACAAGTCGAAAGCTTTCTCTTCATAGTCGGTCTAATATCCATGCATAAATTATCCTTTTTCTACTATTAATGAAACATTCATTGACAGAAAAAGCAAAACAAGAAAAAAATCAATAATTTTTCTACGAAGTATCGCTTGCTTTCTCCATTCATCTAGCAGTAGTTAACAAGTAGTCATAAATTTTTTAACTCCTAGTCTGTTGAGTGTTATCAGTTCTCAGTCTCTTGATGATTCAATGAGGAATTGGATTGAAGACACTGTTCATATATTACGTGGCACAGTGACTACCTCACACCTCATACCTACCCGTCACACACATCATTTCTCAACCACGCTTTGATCATGTTCAAGGGAACGAAAGACACAGAAACTTGTGTGATATCTGTGCAAGCGCAAAAATGGCTATGAGTGATCCCAAGGTTATAGAAGAATGGGCAAGCCCATTTGTTATGAGGCCAAGAATTGCCCTTAACATCAAATCTGGTGATTATGAGTTTCTAGAGGAAACTGCTGGATCAAAAAGCCAGCTTCTTCTTGAATCTAACCCTGTCCACAAGAAAATCCCAGTTCTCATTCACAATGGCAAGCCCATATGTGAGCTCTTATCATTGTTGAGTACATCGATGAAGTTTGGTCTTCTGGTCCCTCCATTCTTCCTTCTGATCCTTATGACCGCGCCACTGCAAGATTTAGGGGAGATTATGTTGATCAGAAGAGCTAGTGTTATATATGTTCCTGTATGCCCTTCTAACGCAATCAGTCAAGATTTTTGGTTTCTTGCATACTTAGCTTTGATGGGTTTTCTGCGGTATAACTGTAAAGTCAATCTGAAGGCTAATTAACAGGGGAAAAAAATTGGGCGTTAATTAATTTTTCTAGTCATTTAAAAATTGAAGTAGTGCTACAACGAGACCTCGGCTTCTTAGGTACATAGGAAACTAAGGAAAGGGTGTTATATATATATATATATATTTCCATTCCTTTTATTTTGAAAAAAAATTCTAATTGGTGTAATTCTTTATCATGTCCATTGGTTCCCAAATTTGAAAATGCTACTACCAGCTGAAGGAGAGGCAAGAGATGAGAATATGAGGCAACTAGTTGAAGGGCTAATGTTGTTGGAAGATGCATTTGTGAAAAAGGGCAAAGTACAGGCATTCTTTGGAGGAGATGGAATTGGATACCTTGACACTGCATTTGGTTGCTCCTTGGGGTGGTTAAGAGCAACTGAGAGGATGGCTCAAGTGAAGCTACTTGAGGAGGCAAAGACTCCTGCTCTTGTCAAATGGGCAGAGGCCTTCTCTTCTCCTCCTGTTGTCAAAGATGTCATGCCGGACACTGATAAACCTGTTGAGTTTGGAAAAGTTCTTGTAGCCAAAATGAGAGCTGCAAATGCCAAGTAACCTCGGAGTTCTTAAAGAACTAATGTACTACTGAAATAAATCTGAATTAGTTAACAACTATGAACAATGTTGATGAAATATGGAAAATGGAAACTTTGTGTTACCATTTATTTGTTTTCAGTATTGAATTGCTATGAAGAGTGCTGGAGAAAGCACCTCAGTGATTTTGTGTTACATGTTTATTTGTTTCACTTTCTGTTTTAATTTTCTGGCAAATATTTAATGATTTTCTTATTAGCTGAATGGTTGATGACTTTTCCTTATTAAAAACATGAAATATTTTGGAAGCATTTGACAAGAGAAATATTATTTGTGTTATGATGGATAGAATCCTATCATCTCAACTAAATAAAGAATAACAGTTACCAATAATCTAGTATACTTAATGTATTTTTCATTAATTTGTATGATCACATAAATTTTAGCACAATACAAGAATATTATTATAATAACATAGTAGCCCTATTCCACTATGCAATCTTATTTTGATCATTAATTTTTGATATAGTAGAATTTTAGTCTTAATTGACTTAACTATATGTTATTCCAATCTCCACAATATTAATATCCTTTACAAAATAACTAATTAATTTTGTGAAAATAAAACAATATAAATTTAATGATGCTGATTGCCTCATTAAATTAAGTTTAATTAAGGATGGAAAATTCAACTTATGGCAGTTTTTCTATTTTCTTAGAAAAAATTATGTATAAAAAACAAATGATATAAATTAAATTGATGATGAGTTTTAACGATGAAAGTAAGAATTATTGGTTGATGAATGATGATAAATCCATCTCATAAAGAATTTATGTAGAAAATTAATAAATTACATTTGATGTCAATTTTAGTATTAATATTTTTTTATGAGCATTGAGACTTTATATTTATGAATTTCAAAATCTAGCATCAATTCTCTTAGATAATTTGTTATTAGTATTAAAATTTTGATACAGAGAGAATATATTTAATTTTTATCCACATGGGTTCTTGAATCAATAAGGAAGAATTAATTTTTCGTGTAATTAATTTCTTTATTGACGTATAAAATGACTTGAAAATATTTTAATTTATATCAACAAACAAGATGATAAAAACTGAAATTGTTGATGATAAGTGTGATAATTGATGAAGAATTTATGCTGAAAATGGATGGATTGATGCCCATACTAAAAGCACAAAAGGCCATAGTGATAAGGATAAGTGAACTGACATTGGTGTCCCGACACAGTACCACGGGGCCCTTGTCCTGTTTCATCATTTAACACTGCTTTTACTATTACAAGCCTGGAAGAAGGAGCCGCGTAAACAAGTTAGAAATGGTGGGAGGTGTAAAATTGGACAGATGGGGATACCAAGTTCAAACCAACTCTGATTCTTGCATATCTGCCATCAACTCTTATTATCACCAGGTTCGTTCTTTCTTTCTTTCTCCGTCTCTGATCTTTTCTTTGGTCCTTAGTTCTCAAATTTGTGATCTGGGTTTTTGTTGGTTAATGAAGGTGTTAAGCTATGGAAGAGAGAGACGTGTGATTCTTGAAGCCCCTTGTTACGACCAAGATTGTGTTTTAGCCAATATTTTGGCTGCCCATTTCCTCTGCTCTGCCGATCCTTCTCGTTTTCCTCTCTATATCCAGGCTGCGAAGTCCCGACTTGTTAGTTGGAATTTTTTTTTTTTTTTTTTTAATTTGGGGGAATTGGTTGGGAACGGGATTTCAAGCCTTCACTGTTGGAACTTTTGTTCATGAGCAGGAACAAGCAACCTCGTATGAGAAAGCTGTTTTTGATGCGATTAGTTCTTTGATTGCTGAGAATAGAGATGATGATGTTGCTGTTGAAGCTCATGCTAAGGTGGATGAATCTTTTAATTCATTTTGATATATTAGTTGCTTTATCTAATAATGGGAATTTTGTGCTTCCGGTATAGCTTATAAATTTGAAGTTGTTTCTGTGTTGATTATACGGAAGGTTTGATAAGTCCCATAGTTTCCCGCAATTCTTAGTTGAAAAGTTTGTTGAAGTGTTTGAATTGAATTGATTAGGCAAACAGCATTTATATGGCATGAGGGGCCACTTAATGATGAAACAATTATTATCAATTTTGTCTTGCTGAAAGTCGCTTTTCATAGATTTAAGTGTGAATCTTTTGCCTCCCTTTTCTCCAAGTGAAGTCAACTTACATTACAATATCAGTTGAAATTTTGGTATTATGTGATGATTGAGATGATGTTTAAAAACTGCATATTCGTATGGCCTTTAACGTTCATCTAAAATTTGCTTGCTGCTGGATATTTGGCATTTTCATACTAGATTTGTGAATTGTATTTGACGTCTACATATTTTGCAGCTCTTGAATGACTACCCAAAAGATCTAGTTTCTCTAAAAAGGGCTCAAGTACTATGCTTCTACATGGGTAGACCTGATCTGTCTCTTCGTCTTGTCCAACAGGTTCCTTCTTCTTCTGGGAAATTTAAGTTTATTTCATTATGAATTTTGTGTCATAAGAATTCTATTTTCAATAGGTTCTACCCAAAAATGAACAAGAAGATTTTATATACGGCATGCTTGCTTTTCCATTACTAGAGCTGGGTCAAATGGCTGATGCTGAGAAAGCTGCAAGAAAGGGATATGAGATAAACAAGCAGGATTACTGGGCACAACATGCTGTGAGTCCTAATTGTTTCAGTAATTAGTATTCTTTTTAAATTATGCATTAACTTTCCTTTGCATCTCTCCAACGTGAAAATTAGTCATTCACAAACTTCTGAATAATCTTTGTAGAAGGCAGATTGTCGATGCTAACATGATTTCAAGTTTGCCGTGTAGAAGAAACTTGTAGCGAGGAGCTTCTATTTCTATTTATTAATCTATTCATCTGGTGTTGATTCTTATACAGGTGTGCCATGTTCTTCAGTATGCATGTCGCTTCAAAGAAGCAGTAGAGTTCATGGAAAAATGCTCGTCTTCATGGAGTCCTTGTTCATCATTTATGTATGTGTGAGAAAGTGATATAAACTAATATTGATGAATATGTTAGTTACTTTATGTGATGCCTAGACTGGTTAAATTGTTTTGATCTACAGGCTGACACATAATTGGTGGCATGTAGCTCTTTGTTATTTGGAAGGTCATTCTTTAGTACAAAAAGTATTAGGAACTTATGATCATCATATCTGGAAAGAGTTAGAAAGAGATGATGCCATGCCTGCAGAGGTATATTGTTATCTAAATCTCTTGAAAATGAAGTAGATTTTTGCATTAAAAGGCTAAAAGTTTTTTTGCATATAGGTGTACTTGAACGCCTTGGGTTTGCTGTTGTGTGTATATGTGCGGGATGAATTTGATGTCTTTGAGGACCGTATGAAGGTCTTAGCAGACAGGGTAAAAGATGAAGTAAGTTTCAGAACTGCATCTTAAGAGTGAAAATACCTTGAAAATTTGAGTAAGCAACTCATGAATAACTGATGCCTATGTAGACTTGGATTCATGGGAGTTTAGTGAACTTAGGAGGCATTCTGGGAAACTGTTTGCAAACATATTCGGTTGAGTATTTCTACTTTAGCTTACTTGGGTGGTGAAAAAGACTGAAAATTTTTTACTCCTGCGTATCTATTCATGAAACATGGTGCAACTGGCTTGGAATTGATGCTGACTACATTTCGGTAACCTGTGATCTTCTATTGTGTTTGATAGTGTTATTGGAACAACAAAATATAGAAATCACTGGTATTCAGAGTGCCATGATTGATAGGAACTCTAAAACCTTTTTTTTTTTTTTATGGGGGGGTGGGGAATTTATTGCTCATTTGTGGAATTTCATTTCTGTCAACATTTGGTAAATCACAAATTTCAATTTATTTGAGTAGGATTCACATGCAGAAAATTAACCTGAATGTTCTCAGGACTAACTAGGCATGCTCAGTAATGTGAATTTCTCAGGGTGGCTTTCCTTACAGAAGCAAGCTACATATTGCTAGATTGTCTTCAATATCGCTTGATTATAATTCTCCCTTGACTATTTTCAGGCTTGCAGAAGCTTGGCAAAAATAATTGAGTTGTTTCTTTTCTTGGGCCTGCACACACCATTTTGTGGTACTTAAAAAATTTATCGGAGATGTAGGCTGTAGACCCCCGATCTACACTATGAGGCAGACAATCATAATCTTGTTACAGTTTTTTTTTTTATATCTTTTTGAGGAACCAGTCCTGTTGCCCTTTGCTCTGATTTTATTTCTGTTGGCCCTAGTGCACCAAGAAAGGAGTTGAATTTATGGCAAATTTGGACTTTTGATTTTAGAGGAAGCACACGAGAATGAAAGATTAGAGAAATGGTAGGAGAAGAATGAACGCAAGAGTTTTATAGTGGTTCGGGTATTGACCAACACTGCATCCACTCCTCAGTTCACCAATTGGGTATTTCACTCAATCACTAGTGTTATACAAGCTCACACTCAACTTAGTGTTAGGCTCACACCAAACCTTACAAGTGTTTTTCCAAGGCTCATACTTAACCTAGTGTTTTAGACTCACACCAAACCTTACAAGTATTTTTCTAATGTTAACACTCAAACTTATGCAAGAGTTTTATAAGGCTCGCTCTCAAATCTATACAAGAGTTTTCTATATAAGGGCTAACTCTCAAACTCAACCCAAAAAGTTTTTAAAACTCACACTAAACTATGTACAAAGAAATAAAGAATGAAAGTTGTGAATCAACTTTGCAAGAGTTTTGGCACAATAAAAATGGTTATCCTCTTGCATTCAAGTCCATTTGGTGGTGTATTTATAGGTAATAATCACCAAAAAGACATTACAAATAAACTATGTTCAAATCTCCAAGTTATGCTAGACATCTCTTGCATTAAATGCTCGTCAAAATGAATTAGCGGTCGAGACTGAATTCGCGATCGCTATTTTTGAACTGTGTCTAACGGCTACTCCACGTGGCATGAAATCATTGACATCTTCAAAAACTAACCGTTGGATCTTTCTAACGGATCTTAAAATTCGCGTTCGTTATTTTTCTTTTCAGACGCGATTATCACCGTAAAATTGTCTGTCTAATATGGAAATGTTGTTTCTGAAATTCGCAGTCACTACCGAAATTCGCGTTCGCAACTTTTGAATCTCAATAGCTATGTTTTCAAAATTCGCGGTCTCTAATTTCGAAGGCAGATTTTTATACTTGGAGTTTCTTGCTTGTAATCACTTCTATTCAACTCCTAATGAGATTCTATCTTAATATCTGCAAAAACAACACTTAAAATTAATATTAGAACTTTTCAATCTATATTGTCAAGATCAAAAGAATGTCTTAACTTAGGTTTGAACAACCTAGT